>VDFB02039283.1:159411-263437 GCA_007258455.2 Sequoia sempervirens
TAGTAGTATATATCTAAAAAAAGTGATAAACTATAATGCTTTCACCAACAAATAAATGTATTTAAAAATTATAAAACATTATATGTGAAAAATTTATGATTAACAAGTAAAAAGAACATTTGAATTCAATATAAGATGATACATTCTACATTTCTATCAATCATAACAACACATATAAATTAGAATATCGATTCTCCTTACATAATTTTATGTTCTTTCATAAGATATTTTTCTTTTGATATTTCTACTCAACATAATAGTTTTTACCATTAGATATTATATAGTTTTTCTACAAAAAAATTTCTTGGAATGTGCTATTTTATCTCTTAACATTCTTTAATGATATATCTTTCATGGTAGTAAGTCTTACTCTAGTTATACTTCAAAGAGGATTGTTTTGGAGGTCCCCTACCGTAGGGTTATAACCATAAGAAAGATGTCACTTAGAATTACAAAAAGACATAATTAAAATATCTATACCACCTCTCCTCAAATAAATTATAAATTTTCTCAATGGTATCTAATAATGAACATAATATGCGAGTTGTGATAGTACATATTCACCATATTTACACCACTTTTACCTAAGTATAATACAAAATAGTTTATTTATATCATAATACATAAGATTTACAATTATTATTTTATATAATAAAATAAATCATTTGAATTTAAAAAAAAAAATTGATTAAACCATATGATTTGTGACCAACAATGTAGATTTATTTTTAAATTTTGATAAATATTTTGCATGAGAAAGTGAAGGAGAACTTGGAGAAGAGTGTCATTAACTACAAAGAGTATGTTGATATGCATAAAAGAGTGCAAGAATTTCAAATTGGTGAGTTGGTGATGACACATTTGCTGAAGGAGAGGTTCCCACAAGGAACACATAACAAACTAAAGTGGAAGAAAATAGGCCCATGTAAGATTTTGCAGAAGTTTTCATCAAATGTATATGAAATTGATCTTCCAATAGGTATAGATATTTCCCCAATATTTAATGTTGTTGATTTGTATAAGTTTTATGAAGGAGAAACAAGTGGACGTGGGAATATACAATCAAATTTTCAAGATGCACCCGAATGGATACATCAATTATCAGAGAAGAAGTTTGAAGAAATTGATTGAAAGTGATTAATTCTCACATAGCTAAAAGACAAGAAGGAATGAGTATTAGGTATATTTGGTCCATTGGAAAAACTATGCATCTAATGAAGTTTCGTGGGTTGGTGCTTCAGATTTGGTTAAGTATGGAATTTTGATTTCAATCTTATCGAAATGTTCACGAGCTACACACTCGTGAAATTTTTTCTTACCCAATGTGTTTGATGTAGGAGCATCTGGAGAAATGGGTAATCTACATCACCCAAAAATAATTTAGTTTTGTTTAGTTCGTTTTTGTTTTGATTTTCATTCGAAGTGCAATTTAATTTTGATTTGTGGTTGATTGAGGAGTATTTGGGTGACATTTTTGTCATTCCATTGAAAAAATGCCATGAAATAAAAATATAACTAAAATCAAAATACCTTCAACATGTTGGATATGGGTCAACTGTATTGAGTGAATTCAACACTCACTATAAGGTGGTGTATGGTTACTGGTGGTTGTTTAAATAAAAAAAATCAATTCATTTTTCCTAGGTAGTGAAAAAAGAGTCTTATTTTTTATTTTATTCTAGCATGAGGTATTTCATCAGATTTTGAATAAAAAGAAAAAGAAAATTCTTCATTTGTAATGCCTAGGATGATGGAGGCATTGAAGAGGTGAAAATGTGTGAGGGAAATTTGAGGGTTGAAAAGGTGAGATGTTGTGCGAGAGGAAGTTTAAGGGGGTCATGTAGGAGAGAGAGAGGGTCTAGGGAAGAAGACAAGGAAAAAAAGAGAGAATGTGTGCAACAAATAAGAGAAGAAATATAGGCTATGTGGAGGGAAGAATAGAATATGCAGAGGAAAGAAGAGTAAATAGGGGTTGTGTAGTAAGGAATGAAGGGAGATAAAGAATGTCAAATAAGATCACTAGAAAAAGGAGAATATGCATAGTAAAAGGGGTGTAGGAACAAAAGAATAAATAATTAGAAAAAAAAAAAGATTTGTGTGGATTCCATAGAATTTGTATGCTTGTAAGACCTTGACCACAATAATAAAATTGGATTTGCAACCAATTTGATGGTGAAGATTTGAATTTGTTTATGTGATGGGTAAGTATGTGTAATTGAAATTGGGTTGGTTGTAAAATTTATCTGTTTGGTAAGACTCACAAATTTTGATCAACACGTATAATTATGCTTCCCAATATTTGTTTGACTACATTCATGTGTATTATTCCCACTTTTATAGACATACAATCCTTTTTTACACCTCTTCAAGTCTCTCACGTTTCTACATTCTATGTTTTATAACCCAATCAAAAAGGCACTAGCCATTATGTGGCACTTGTTGTAGGAAACCATCAAAATTTATAAGTTAATTTGAGTAAATAAAATCAACTAGGTAGTTGGGTATTTGAATCTTTTTCCACATTTAGATATGGATGAGATGAAAGCTTGTAACCTTACCTAATAATTAAACAACTATTTAATTAAGAAACATGATATTTCCATGGTCTATAATAATAATCAAGAGTGCTTCTAGATATAATTGCATGTGAGTTTTAATGTTAAAATCTTAGATCATATTTGATAATCTATTAATAGGATGAAGATAATTAGCCAATAGACTTCTTATGTGTGTATTCATGCTCAAAAAATTATCACACCATCAAACTAGTTTCACTTTGTTACCACTTAGTTGATGGAAAATACCTAATTTGTGATATATTTTATCTTATGGGATTCTAAAAATATCTTTTCTCTTTATCAAATTCTATATACATTCTTTTTCATGTATTAACAGTCGTGAAAAAAATTTCTCCTACTCTATGCTTATGATTCTAAGCTTATTTGCTCCTTCTAAAACATTTTCCTACTTTTTATTTTTGTCAGTAGACAAAAAAAGTGAGCTTGCTAGGAGAACCTTGTCATGTTCAAAGATGATGTCTTTGATGGGTTGGAGGGCATTAAAAAAAGTGTGGTAATTAATGAGGCAATGTGAGTGATAGAATAACCAAGTCTCTTGCAAGTCGTAGACTGTGCAATCTTTGAGGGAGTTTTATAGTGGCCCTATTTCTGATAGAGTGACAATTTGTCAGTATAGAGTTGGTAACCACACAAGTTTCCAATGCTTCTTTCTATTACCATGACTTCATGGTCTAATTAGTAAAGGAGATCCATACCTACTTGTAGATAAACCTCTATTTTTTATGTTTCTACTAATTTGCTTTACATTTTGTACACTCCCTCCACAATTTATGCTATTTCATGAAACAACTAATTTATTATTATAAAATTATTATTTAAACTTTGAAAATCTCTTTATGTAAAACTCGAAACATATTTTACTACACTTTTTAAATCTTTGAAACAATAATCAAAATTTATTATTCTATTTAATTAGGTTACATTATTAACTCTCAAATAAAATGGATTATTTTATTAAAAGGTCCCAATCAAAACTACAACCATTTGAAAGTAACATACTAAAAAATTGCATTCAAAGCCCTTAGATATGCCATAGAAGCCACCAATCTAGAGAAAGAGCTATAACCGTGGTTATCGGATGTTGACCACCATTAGTTATTCGACTTTTTAAGCCCAGGTTTAGTTATTCGACTTGCAGTTAAAGTTTGACGCTTAGGAGGCGGTCCGTCAAGTCCATATAAATCGCCATCAAATGACACTAAGGGTGATGTGGGAGGAGTAATTGTGGAGCAGCTATTGGTGTATAATCAATTAGCCCATGTACAAGGATATGGAAAACAAAGGTGACTGGTTAAGGAAAAATACTGGTTGTTATGTGCATTAGGTGAGGTTATGGTTACGGGGACAGTGATACGATAGTAACGGATGAATAGTGGGGAAGTCTCACCCCACTTTATGTTTTCTACTTGCCATTTTTTAGTCCCTTGTTTTTTTTCTAATGATGAAAATATGTATGAATTTTTAGTTTGCATTGAAGATGGGAAGGTTGCTGTGGAGGTAAGTTTGATGGTAAAAACTCATTGATCTTATTAACATAAGAGTGCTTTTTTTATTTCTTTCTTTCAATTTTGTTACAAATTTTCCTTCTTTGATCTTCATTTTTTTCTTCTTGTTTTTTTTTGGGTTTTTGTGCTTCCCATCCCTTCTAGCTCTCCTCCCCTTTTTATTTCCAAGTCTGCTATCTTCTTTTCATTTCTCTATCATTATGTTTTTCATCCTGATGATGGATCATGGAGTATGATCCGAAATGTTGATGTAAATACTAGCACACAGTTTATCCAGAAATCTTACTCACTAATTATAATAGTTTCATATTTTAATTTAATCATATTTGTTATATAATATATATTAATTATAATGTAAATATATATTACCATCCTCCACCAAGGACTCATATCCAAACTTTACCATTTTCACTCGGCCCTTTGCCCTCCTCGACCCATTACTATTATTGATGCTTCCCGACCCACTTTTGTTGAAGAGGCTCTGGTTTCTTTTGCTCCCCCGTCGGCTAGCATTATGGACACCCCTATCTCGAGCAAGAAAAAATGTATAAAAAACCCTGCCTTGAAGGTTTCTCCTCAAGACACATCCCCCTCTCTGGGGCCCGTTGTGGAGAGCAAAGACAAAAAACGCATAGCCCCCACCCCGAGAACTAAGGCCAAAGCCTCCAAGAAGACTAAATTTTGGCTCCATCAAATTGACTATGACATTGAGATCACTGACAAGACTAATACCCCTCGTAGGTCAAATAGATTAGTTATCAAGCAAGAAAAAGGGAAGAGTTTTAAGGAGGTCTCAGATTCTGACAATGGGGACGAGAGCGAGAGTAGGAGTAAGGAGGAAAAGGAGGTGGGGGAGGAGGCTCTCTTGGTTTATGCTAGTAGCTCCTCTCATGTTTTTGAAAGCCTTAAAAGGGGTCCTGCCAGCATTAAAATCAAGGAAGTCAAGTCTCGCGCCTCCAATATTTTGGAAGGTAAGGCTCCCATGGAGGAGGCCCACAGTAACCAGGATGATGTCTGAGAGGAGGTTGACAATTTGAAAAACATAATCAAGGATTTGGAGAAAAGATTGCAGGATGTTACTCGTTTTTCCTTGAAGATTATGCACAGGTCCGCGACTATGTTATGTCTACTGTAGAAGGACAAGTCTGCGAATGATGTGGAGGAAGAAGCCATCAGCAAGGAACTTCTTAGGTTCCTCATTGAAGATTGGGCTACCATAACTTTAGTTAAGCCATGCAGTGGAAAAAAATATTAGTCTTTGGTGGGTTTAGGTTTTTTGATTGGGATTGGCTGATTCAACCTTCATTTATGTTTTGTTTCGTTAAAGACATTGTTATTATGTTTATTTTCCTCCATGACTGGTATGACCCTTGGTGATCTATATCTATGGTGGTTTTAAATCATGCTATCATGATGGACATTACTAGTAGCTTTAATTTGGTTGTTAGTTTTTTGAGTTGTTTTTTATATGATTTGCTTAGGGTGATGGTTTGGTTTTTAGACTTGTTGTTACTGTGATGTTAGTGTTAGTCTGTTGTGGATGGTCGTTGGTGCCTTGTATTAATGGGACAACACCCTTGTTTTGTTGTTTTTTATATCAAAAACATATTGTATTAAATTTGTGTGTTAATTGAATTTATACTATATAAATCTATACTACTTATTACCTATAATGAATTTATATTATATATAATCTAAATTAATTTACTATGTTAATTAAATTTGTGCTATATACAAATATATATTTCTTATAATAAAACTATACTATTTTATATTAGCTTCATTTTATCGAAGGATTATCGAACAATTTTATATATATTATAGATTTCTCTCTCTCTCGTTCTCCCCCCTTATATATGTCCCTCTTTCTATCCCTATCTCTCCCTCTCTCTGTCCCTCCATTATTGCAAACATAACATGATGTTGTTGGTAATGGAGCCTAATTACATTCCTGATTTAGAGGTTTTATTACAATCATGTTTCGATCCTTGCAAGTGGGTGCATAGTTGATTTGAAGCTATAACTTCTCCATTGAGACCTTTGTTTCATAAACAACATTTTTTGCTGGATGACCTATCAAATGAACAAAATTAGTAATTAGAAAATATATGAAAAAAATAGACCAAAACTTATCCTAATTGACCTTCCACACTTCTTCGGTGTACCCATTGCACACTAAGGTGTGATTGCTAGTTGTAACTTAGTTATTTACACAATATTTGAGATATTTACCAACACCATCTTAAGATACAATGATATAACTAGCACTTGCATCTAAAAGAGGTTCAAAGAGAGTTTTTTTTCCAATTAAATAAATCTCACTTTTCCTTTACAGAAATTGAGTATTATTTGATTTTGGTTTTTTGAGAATTTATATGATATTTTGGAGGATTTTACTTTTAAATGATAGCTAATTTACCAAACTTGTTTTAGGACAACTCAACAGTAATTTAACTGTGAGTAAATCTTATTTTCAGACATGAGACAGATTTTATGATCAATTTTAAACTTCAAATCCAAAAAAAAAAAACCTATCCACTAAAAGCACTGTGGATAAACAAGTATTTTATTATTCTTACCCTTTCAAAAAGGAATTGACGTCCCTGTAGTGCAACAACGAGATATTGATTTGATCCATATCTCCAAGGGAAAATTCCTCTGAAATCTCATAATTTGATGGCAATTGGTGGGCCAACCCACCATAATAAAGTTAAGCAGCTGAAATTATGCTTTGAAAAGACAGGCATGTTAGTGCCCCACTAATCAAACGGCTGAGTTTTGCAGCGAACTTTTCCAAACGTTTTGAGCCACTGATGGCCGGAAAGATATATTAAAATGCCGTCCAATTCTGTGCTAGGTTGGTTGTCCTTTGCTGTCCTAACAAGTCAGCAAATAGAATTAGGACATGACGTGGTAAAGTAAAGACCATACACGTAGCATTCATCTTGGATGATAGTGAAATAGGAACGACACACCCACATGCCGGGGTACAGGTGGCGCCAGATCTGCCATAGAACAGTCTTTTATGGCCACAGATTGAAGTGATGGTGTACCAGTAGGACTCTTGACTTTCTTTATAGGCACACCCACCCTTCTTTCATTCTCATTCCAAGCTTTACAGAGTGTTTGTGTGTTTTATGAGGTGTTGTTCCAGGTGTTTTTGTTGGCGTTGGTAAGTGAAGGAAAAATGTCTTGCTGTGGTGGAAACTGTGGGTGTGGAGCCAACTGTGGGTGTGGCAGTGGATGCTCTGGGTAAGCCAATTTCTTTACTCAAATTCTAGCCATTTTTTATTGTGATTTATTCAGTATTTTATTGAATTGAATTAATTTTTTTGCAGGTGCAAGATGTACCCAGAGATCGTTGAGTCACCTAAGGAGACCACGGCAGGCTCCTCTGAAGTTGGGTAAGCTTTTCAAAAAGATCAAATTTTGTGTTCTCGGTCATGAAAATATGATTGTTACATGCAAACTTAAGTCTTTCTCTCTTCTTTTCTTTTTCTTTTTTTCTAGGGGTAATTTTATTAGCGATTTTTGTGCACTTATAGGGCTAATAATGTGTAAATATACGTACCGTCTTTGTATATGTGAATCGGAATGAAGAGGTTAAAAGAGGGCTTTTGCGAAAGCTGTAAATTTCATTTACCGACGGTTTTTTCATCCAACACTGGAAATCGTTATGTACCATCATCTGAATAAATCTTGATCCATCTTGGTAGTTTAAAAAAAATTGATTTATTATTTTTTTAAATAAATGTTTAGTTTCTAATATTATAATTTTGGAAGCCTTGAATATAGGCATACGGTTATTGAACGGTAAAGGGTAAATCATGGGTAAAGAACAAAGGATTTTTTAACCTTCCCCTATCTGGCTAATGTTAAAATTGTTTTTAGATGTAATTGTGCTTCATTTTTTGAGATCACACTGATTAATTTTCTTCAAAGTGAAAAAAATTGATCCATCAAAATTATTTTTTGAGATTTGTTTGTTTGTTTTAATATTATGAATTGTGGGGGTTTTAGATCTGTCAAGAGAGGTTAATTTTGAAAAGATAAAAAGATAAAATAGTTGATTGTGAATGGTAGTGTTTTATTAAGTTTGGGGACATCTGTTTTGGTTTTATAAAAAGATTATTAGTTATAGATCTTTCATTTAAGATTATAAGGAAATATCATTTTACATATTCTATTAAAAAATTACTTCATTTTATTTTAGAATTCTTGTTTTATATACTTTGAAAGAGATCAATTTGAAGCTATTTTATTTATTTAAAATTTTATCTTATTTAACTTTGAAATTGTTTTATTTACTACATAATGAAGACACAAATTTTATGTGTTATTTATTTAAAAAAAATTATTGAAAAGTAAAATATGTAGTAGAGTATTATTTTTGTTGTTATGATATGTATATACATATTGAAATCCTATCATGTGATGTAATTTTTTTTCAATTTTATTATATTTTGTTTGTTTGTCATTTTTTTAATTATTTTTAAAAGTTAATATTGAAATATATCTTTGTTAGTGAAAATAAATAAATTATTTGTCACTTTTTGATAGAGATAAGATTGCAAAATATAAATATAAAATAAATATTAATTATATTTTAAGAAAAATATTAAGAAATACAGAACCTTGGAGTTAGTTGAATGGGTTGGTAAAATTAAAGGTGCATTTATTAAAGTTTGGTAGACATGGTAGATATTCTAGAAAGTTCTGACGAATGTAAGTTTGTAATCAAAACTACGACAATGAAAAGTACTCCAAATAATTCTTTTATTTCCTCTTTGTCAATTTGACAAATTTTTAATGGTTGCAAGTGTTTTAAGCTCTCTTACAATTTTTGATTTTATATTGTTTAGATCTGGATGCATGTAAACTCTGTGTGATAAACATATGTGCAGAAAATTAGAGGAGGTGACGGTGGCAGGCGAAGGTGGAGATGCTCCGAGCGGGTGCAGCTGCAGCCCCTGCACCTGCAACCCCTGCAAATGCTAATGATGACACTATAAGCTCTGGGCTTTTATAGGTTCTACTAGTTAGTTAGTTAGTTAGTTATATGGCAATATCTACTTCCGTTGAATTATGAGATTCGTCTGTACTAAGCCATGGCGTGAGACTAATAGTTGCACGTTGTTACTCTTTAAACTTTTATGGTACTATGCGCATTTATGTGTTGTAAAAAAAAACTATTATGAGCAACACGTACTCGTAAATATTTTCTGCATCACCAATAACTGGAGTGCTGTGTCACTTGGTTGAAAATCCATTATTAGACCTACTTATAAAAGGCGTTTGAAAACTAAGCATTTCTGGTTAATAGAATGTAGTGCCTCCATTCTTAAGGAGCGTATCATCAATTCCGTAGTTTATAACAAAATTTGGCAATAAATACAGTGGAAAATCATGGTTGGTGGTCTAAAATGTTTACTAGTGTTGAAAGGACAACCGTTTTTATTAACTGCTAATACTTGGGCTTCTTTCTTTCGCTACCTTTTATATTTCAGGGAAAATCTGATAAAAATAGTATTTTAGTTTAGTAATGTTTAATGGTGGTGTGATGGGTTTTTAGATTATTTTTATAATCATAATAGTGTTTTATGTGGGGAATGCATGGAAGATGTAGTAATGTTTTATGGTGATGTAATAGGTTTTTAGATTGCTTTTGTAATCTTAATAATATTATATGTGGGGAATGTATGAAAGATGTAGTAATGTTTTATGGTGATGTAATGTATTTCTAGATTATTTTTATAATCGTAATAGTGTTCTATGCAGGGAATGCATGAAAGATGAGGGTGATGGTGACTATTATGACATGTCAAAGAAGAAAAATTAAATTAAGTGGCTGCAATATTCTTCACGTATATTGCATGGTAATTTAACACTAGCAAAATATGTTTTTCTAATATATTGAGGTCAATATGATGGTTGAGTAATTATCAAATATGTTTTTACAAATTATAAAGTGTTTCCAACTTTTCATATTAATGTTGCATAGTAATTATCAAGATAAAAGATGTACACTATTATAAACTAATATATGTTTTTTAAATATCGTGGTCAAATTAGTGGTGGGGATAGAGTGATAAAATAAAGATCTTTACTATGTAATGTACCAAAGAGAATATAATTAAATTGAGAAAATTGTGCTTGTGCTTGAATGAGTGGCATGTCTTTAGTATCAAATTCTTCCTCTATATTGTAGAAAATGATGAGGAGAAATTGCAGCAAATTAGCTTTATTTATGATGCATTGTTCCAATGGTGACTGAGGCTATAGAGATGACAAGTTTTTAAAACATTTTTTCCACTTGGACTTGCATATGAAGCTTAATACTTTGAGAGCATAATCATTTTAATAGCCAAGATGAATGTAAATGAATATTAGTATGGTGAAAAATTTGTATTGTGCGCTTTTTTTATATGTACTTGTCTTATGTCATATTTATGAAGAAAAATTTGTGTGTCTTATCATTTTTTAAAATAAAAAATATAGCCTCAATTGTGACTTTCTAAAGTTGGCTATGACTAGGCAATAGTGGACAATAAATTGTATTAAAGGTTCAATGTTTCATGTTGGACCTCTTAGGGAGAAACTAGCTTAGGAATAGCTAAGTAATAAGATAGGTTTTTTTTATCAATAATAGTGTCTAAATCATTAATAGTAGCGATGGGTTATAAAAGATAGATCCCCAATTTTGATGTACTAAAGAGAATACCTTAAGATTGAGAAAATTGTGGTTGTCCTTGGATGAGGGACAACTTCTTTCTAGTCTCTAAGTCCTTTACATTGTGGAGAACGATGAGAAGTAGCAGCAAATTAGTTGACTATTTATGGTGCATTGTCCCAATGATGAGATACCATACAAATTACTAGTTTTTAATACATTTTTTTATACTTGGACATATATATAGAGCTTAATACTTCGAGATCATAACTATTTCAATAGCTAAGATAAAGATAAATTATTAATAATATGGTTAAGAAAAGTATTGTTCTTTCCACCTTTTCAAGATATATTTGTCAAATGTCCTATTTATGAAAAAAATGTGTCATTTATCATTTTTCAATATACTAAAAAAATTAGCCTCAATTATAGCTTTTTAAAATTTGTTAAAGTATGTCCAAGTTGTAGTAGTGGACAATAAATTGTAGTAAATGTTCATTGTTTCATATTGAACTTGTTAAGGAGAGACTAGCTAATTAATAAGATAGGGTTGTATCACAAAAGAGTAGTGCCTCTTGTCTATTTAATTCTTTCCCCTAGGCTAGAGAATCTTGATTTAGAAATTGAACCATTCATATATACCAAAGAATAGCCAACTCACTTAAAATGCTCCAAAAATAGAAAACTTCAAACTACCTTACAAACAACAACCAAAATGACAAGACTAGCCATAGGGAAACATCTTTAAATATACAACAATAATTACTTATAAACAAGGTCATCTTAGATATATAAAGAGTTAAAGAATATCAAATAAGGTGGAAAATTTATACAGAAACCACACCAATAAACACATTAGTTAAACATTGAAGTAAAAAATACTTTAAACTCTTGAATGGTATTAAAGAGAAGACACCACAATAATTGTAACACCCAAAGGTACAATTCTAAGTAGATATAAAGAATCAAACCATCTTTCTAAGGGTTGTCTCCTAGCATCGACCAAAATAAGCCAATAAACAAGACAAAGTGATGAGAGTCAAGGTGAAGAATAATCAAAACAATGCCATTGTCAATCCAAAACAATGAACTCTTCCTTGGAACACCTTCAATCTTCCAAGCATCAACTCACCCTCAAGGAGTCTTATTTCTCCAATCTTCAAAACAACTACAAATCTCCTCCAAGACCCTACCAAATCCTTCAACATGCATCTAGCGACAAGTTAGATCACTTGAAAACATTCTTCAACTTAGATTCACTGAAAAACATCAAAACACTCTAATTTGTTCATGCTTCCCTAGTAGTAGTGGGAAAATAGTTTTTGAGTCTTTTCTCACAAGTTTTCCAAATCACCTGCCAAACTAAGGGTGGATTAAGATACCCTTTTCCCTGCTACACAACATGCTTTAAAACCAAGGGTGACTTCTTCAGACCAACATTGACTTCCAATAGACCATCCATGAGAAAGGCTTCTCAATTAGACCAGTTTTACAAAGTACCTCACAAACACTTGCCCCCTGCAAAATTCCTTCAAACAGTCAAAACATATGTGTCAAAACTTCAAATTATCCAATTTTTTTGTGGTTACAAGGTTTCTACATAACTGAGCCATCAAACCCTCATTTTTAGGTACAAGAACCTAGGGCTTCCCTGTTTTTCACATTAATAGGCTGCTAAACATCAACCAAAGCATCAAACATTCATAATAGGGTCTCTATAGGATTTTTACACCATTATCAACTCAACTCTATTCAAGGCACATCAAAACTCTACTTAAACCCATCACTCTCATAGGAAAAAACAGACATTTCCAGCCATGGGCTCCTCCCTTTGTACAAAGATTTGCTTCCAATCTCCTACCAAAACATGTAAAACCCTATACTAACATGGAAATATTCCTTCCCACCGAGAAACAACACAAGCAATAGGTGGGAGGCATCAAGACAGTTACAAACTCAGGATTAGTCTTTACAGCCCTGTCACAGGCAGTCTCAGAAAAATGGGAAATGCTCTTCACCCAAAACAGATCAGGTTCTCCTAATAGATGAAAATGGAAGATATTATAGATGCTTGCATAGATCACAAGGAATTAGTGCATCCTACAACTGTATGAGTCCGTACAGGGATGATTAAGTTCAGGAAAACAGAGAAATGTCAAGAAATAACACAACAAAACATTGGTTTTTTTATTCAATCTTCATTACAAATCTTTGTCAACCTTTTTTTTGAGTCTTTTTGTAGGTCTTAAATACATTTTGAATGCAAAACAACCTTCCCCAATGCCTACAACCACCTTGTAACCAATTTTGAATTATGAGGACCATTGGAGGCCTAATTACCCATTTGATTACCTTTACAAGTATATTGAAATGTCTATGAAATGTTTGAAACTATGACTCTTAAAACCATACTAAAGGCTTGAAAATAGCCTCATTACCTTCATAAGACCCAAACCTTTCACCCCCTAATACAAACTGAAAGATGTGCCTCCAAAGGCTACAAAACATTTGTAGGTGCAAGACTATACCTTGTCAACCCAAATGACTCAAGATGGTTCCAATTACATTGAGATTGGTCTTTTAGACCTTATTAGACAAAAATAAACCTAAAAAAATTAGCATTAACCTACCATGCTTTCAAATAACCAAAAATGGATGTTGTGGTGTAGGTGCTCCTGCACCACAAAGATGCCTAAAAGAACATTATAAATACAAAGAACCTCCATTCCAAGAAGTAAAGAAATATTCTACATTTGCATTGAGCACGTATTATTAGTTTGTGCAATTGAGAAATTTGTAATTTAATTTGTTTAATTTACAAGTCTCCTCAAATTCTTCTTTGAAAATAAAGCAATTTGAAATAAGACAATTATGTAAAATGTCTTCAATTTTTTGTAATTAGAAAAATTAGATTTTGTCACATTGATAAACTTTTTTTCTTCCAGAAATACAATAATATAATATTTACCATAAAAATACTATGTATTTAGCTCATACCTAATAAGGCTTTTCTCTAGAAAATAACAAGCAAATCCTTGTGCAATATAGAGGATCTATGAATTCATGGCTATGTCACTATAAAGCTACCTTAATAGTGAACTAGACAATTGGTCCAAGCCAACACAAAATTGCAAAAACAAAACTTCATCCAAGTCATAATGCACTCTAGTTTCGCTTTATTCAGGTATAATTCAATTATAAATCTAGTAGTGAAGGTTGGTAGATCATTTAATTAAATATCATGGCTATCCAAATTCCTCTTAGTGCCTAAAACTACAAATTTTAACACATCCATGGTAAATTTTAGAAGGCTTGAGACTATTGTGCAAGAATTCTAGAAGTTAAAATATGGCGCACAAGTCATTTTTAGAATTGCATGAGTCCTCCAAGAACAATGTAGTGTAGCCAAAAAGGAAGCATGCCTCTCAAGGGAACTACAGTGCACAACAAAGTTAAAACTGGTGTGTGGGTTCATAATATTAAAAGAATTGGATTAGCACTTAGAAAGATATAAGATTGAGAAGGTGACTTAAAACTTTCAATCACCAAAGTCAAAAGAAGAATAGAATATCCATAAGGTATGGTGAGCAACCATGAATAAATCATTCATAGTTTATAGAAAAAGATAAAATCATTGAAGATCAAAGTACAAGCAACATAACCATGTCAAAATGACACAATGAAGAACAACGTAAAGTCATAGCTAGCACTTCAAGCTCATACACCCAACATCATAATAACCATTTAATTAAAAATTTAATCTAATGACCAACACAATGTAGCGTAGGTTTTCAAGAATGCTAGGTTTCTAATATGTAATTCACTATTATTCTTTGGATTAGTGCTAAATCAACCTATGGTCCACCATGTTGAAGATGTTAAATTTACCTCTTATGAAGAATTGCACCACTAATTCATAGGAATCCAAGCTAGTACATAGAGACCCAACAAAGAATAAAGCCTTTTAGAACTATTGATTCTCTCCTTAGATCTATTGGCTAGCACATCACCTATATCCTATTAGTTGTACTTACCCTTAAATGTGTGGCAATGGTTAACCTAAACCAAATTAGTATATTGGCCTTAGGAAAAAGTATTGTAAGTCTATCCATTTATTCATGTGGAAGTGACATGATTTTATCTTGAAGTCTTAAACTTTTAAAAACAAAATAAAGATAAGGAATATGAGGCATGTGGGCTTATAAAAGAAAATCTAGGGATAATTCAAACAAAACAAAGACAAAAATCTTTATATTTACATACTATGAATATATGGAAAAAGGTTCAAGTAAATAAAAAAAAGCAAAAAAAAATCCAAAAGGACTCTAGATGATTGGGCATGGAATTTTGCATGTGGAAAAAGTGAGAGGATAAAAACATGCTCGACTTTTTAACACTTAAGTCCTTTTTATCCCAAATTTTACTTGTTTTAAATCCAACTTTAGTTTCTTGTTTTTTTTTCCATTATTTGCTTATATGAAACAAAGCTATTTAACATATTTTAAAGGAGTGAAGTACAGTATGATCGCTGATTTGCATGTGTGTGTATTATGAGTATATTGAGTGGTAATCATCAATAGACATATAAATAATTCAAAAATATTCTTTGTTCTTGTGAAGGAATCCTTCTAGTAACGTAATCACCCATCCAACCAAGAGGAGGGCCCACTCTTTGGACAGCTTGGTGATGTTCTTTTATTTGTGTTTATTATGTCTGCGATTTTCTATTGGTTGTTTCTTGTGTTGTGTTGTAGTATCTGTCTTGAAATTATTATAAATCTATATATGAATTGTGAGATAAAAAAAGTTTGATTCATGAAGTGTGGATTCTATTAATTGTTATTTAAACATTTTGGAAATACCTTTTTTATTATATGATTTCGTTGGATTAGAATAAAATAGTTATAAGTTTTTTTGTAGTAGAATAATTTTTATTTATGTTGTTGGATATTTTGTTCATATTGTAGACTATCTTGTTCATGTAATTTGTTGTTCTTGTAGCCAATTGCATTATTTCCTATAGCAAATTTTAGACAAGGTATTACATAAGATTTTAGTGTTGGAGCCCTTTGTTAGGATTACTTTCATTTCGTCCCACTCAAGTTATTGCCTACAACCCTTGAGGATATATCCATGATGTCTTTTGCAAGCTTGCACCTTGGATTGACATAGGACTTGACTAAGTCTCAAGTTGCAATATCAAGCATTGTTCGATTAAATTAAAACTTTCAGTTCTATCAAAACATTTTTTGGAATCATTGTTGGGGAAAGGTATTAAAGGCTTGATAGCCTAGTAAGTTGAGTTAGGACCTTGCCTAGGAAACTATCCTTGATTTTCATTGTATTAGATCATATAGATGCATAAGTTGAATTAGAGACAAAAAATTTAGATTTATCAAACAAAATGTAGTAAGTAGCTCAATAAACCAAGAGAAAGAAAGAAAAGCTAGTTAAACACGACATAGATAAATGTGTAATTGAGTCAACAACTATAGAATCACCAAGTGAACAAACATGATTTGATTATGGATTACCACCCAAGGTTCCATTATTGAAACCAAAGATACTTGAATCTTCAATTCTAGCTTCTAAGGAATCTTTTAGAACTATCATGCTTGAGTTCGTAAAACAATTTATAGAATTGCACGAATTATGAGGTGGTAAACCTCTAGAAAGGAAACCATCTTCATCTTATTGGATAGCTTGAGCATTTGGAATTATGGCTAATGTAGATAGAAACAACAATAAAAATGATTGATCCTTGGCCAATAATTATCCCATTACATTTGAATCTCCTATTGTCAAACCTAAGGAGGAAGCTCCCATGAAAATATACCCCATTCAACTCTAGCAATTTTTTGAGTTATTTTTCTTGAGGATCCTAACGTGTTCCTATTTGAATTTGATATATTGTGTCACAACTATGACTACCAAAGTGATGCTCAAAATCTTAAGTTATTCTCAACTACCCTAAAGGATGTTGCATTACGATGGTTCATGGGACTTGGACAACACTCTATTCATACATGATAATATGAAGGAGTGATTTTTGACAAAATATCAAGACTATTGCAAGACAAAGGAAAATTGGGATGACATTTTTTGAATGACACAACAAGAAGAGGAAACATTAGAAGAATCCCTTAAACAATTCTCATTTAGTCTTCAAAGAACAAGACAAACATGATTATCTAATGAGGCTATTAAAATGTTTTTTCTTAGAGGAATTCATGATGAATGCATTGATTCTTTGAATCATTTAGGTGGTGGAGATATTTCTAAATTGGGATTTGAAAAAAATTATAATATTTTTAGAAACTACTCAAGGTCCCACCAATCTCTAAGGAGCTATTCTAGACTTAAACACATTTATCAAGTGACACGTCAGGTATTACCAAGCAGTAGCTAGGTACGTTACATGATGACTTAAAAACTAATCAAGTTTAAGTCACATTGGAAAGCAAATAAACACTTTATATACACGTAAGAAATAAGAAGAAGCTCTGAAAAGTCACTTGCTATTTTTTGTCCTATTTGTCATAAGACACATACTAGTGAAGAATGTCCTTATAATAAAACCGAGATTTCTTCCCTAGAAGATATTAGTAGGAGTTCCTCCTTATGACCAAGTTACCTAGCAATATGGTATAAATAGAATATGTAGAAGAACCTATATATTACATGGCCCAACAAAGACCTTGGATACCATGAGCTTGTTGGTGTAAATAGGTGTTTTACTTATTTAGTCATTAGTAGGTCCTATTTAGATGTTAAGTTTACTTAGGTCCTAGGAGGGAATCTTTCTAGAATACATGTTAGTTGTCACCTTAGCTTTTGAATTTTAACACACGTGTCCTAGGTAGTTATGATATATTATGATATATATCATATGATTAAGACATTTGCCATAATCTTGTTTAATCATATGTATCACCTTGGCTATATAACCAAGTGGTTCTCATACATTGTATATTAAATTCTATTGGATTTAATTCTATTGCAATATTGAGCATTGCATATTAATCTCTCTTGTTCTTTCATGAAGTTCCTAGATCTTAGGTGGCTATAATCTTCAACCAAATATTGCATGGTGTAGAGTTATTCTATTCCAAATCTTATATGGTATCAGAGCTTGTGAGATTGCTTCTTGTTAGTCTTTATTGAGAAATCGAGGTTGGAAATCTTGATGGATCTTGAAAAGTTGAGTATGCTCTTCTCTTGCATCAAATGATGATTTGGAGAATTATAAAAGCTTGAAAGAAATACCAGATTTGGGGGTTTCCTCTTTGTGTCTTTCTATTGTAGGTTCAAATCGAAGCTTGTTGGTGTAAATCTAAGCTCTCCATGAGATCAGAGGGTTCAAGAAAGTGATCAGTTTTGCCTTTTGTTTCATCCAAATTAAACATATGATAGATCTATGAGGGTTTGACGTTGAACTGTGGTTACTAGATCCATGAGGTAGTTGCAATTTTGGAGCATTTTGGATCAAATTAGACCCCACCATCATATCTAGGAGGCCCAAAAACTCCAAGATCGATTGTCAAATTGCAAAAATCAGACAACTTGCCCTGGGCTTGAGGAAAAAAATCTCCCCTAGGTGTCGTATGTGAAAAAATTCGCAGGTGAAAAAATATTTTTTAATAAAAAATTCAAAATTTTCTTTATTTTTTTTCTAAAGTTTTAATTTTAAAATCAAAATAAAAAATTATATATTTAGTACCCTATGCAAGCAGGGTACTACAAAAAGTACCTTCCTGCGTAGGTATTGGCCATGACCTAAATATTGCCACACAACAGTCTTTCATTGGCCTACATAAACACAACCAACCCACCACCAACTGAACCTTCCAAGCACCACTGTCTAGCGAATATTTCACCCATTGAAATGAATATTCCATCGCTATTCGTGAAGATACACAAAATATTCTCAAATTCCACTAGGAAGTAGCGTATTCCATTTTGACGGCCAAGCAGACATTAAATTTAATCTCCTAATCTACTGATTTCAGCATTGCATCAATGTTCATTTGAAAATTTGGCCCCCCTCTTTGTTAAAGTTTTTGATTTTTTAGTCCAACTTCGGAAGGCCATAACTCAGTCGACTTAACTCCTTTTTCTGAGCAATTGTTTTTGATTTGGGGTAGAATTTTGTGCTCTATATAGTGGTGCAATTGGTTTTTATTTTGGTGCTTGGTTTTTCTAGAAATTGTAGATTCTCATAAGTGTTGCTGAGTTGTTCTCATTCTTAGAACTTTTGGGGCTCTATTCTTGCTCTTGCAATAACATTTTTGGGTTTTTTTTTTTTAAATTGCATAATTTTTTTATGTACTTTCTAGTGGTGTGATCATATTGATCCCATTCTTTGTAAAAAAAATTCTTTGTTCTTGTGGCCAAATTTGGCAATTTGTATGCACTAAGATCAAGTCCACTTTGTTGCTTTTTGGCAAGTGTCACCTATAATCGCACTAAGTATAAAGTGCCAAATTTTTTATCTTGCTTAGGGGGTGTCTTGATTGAGTAATTTTGGGGGGTAATCTTACAGTGATTGATTGCTTTATTTTGTTTGTTTTGTGTTCTTGCAATGGGGAAATCTCAAATTGAATTGGACTAGCTCCATATAATTATGTTACATGGAGAGAATTAGTATAGAATTATCTCACGGGGAAGGGTCTTATAGGTCATATTAAAGAAACATTTCTAAACCTATTGATGCTAAAGAATTGGCAAGATGGGAGATTGATCATGAGAAAACACTTGGATGCATATGTTCATTAGTCACATTTGATTTACAATTTCATGTTGAATCATGCAAAACACCTAAAGAGGCTTGGGAGGATTTTGAGGAATTTAATGGTAAAATAGATAAGATTAGAGGATATAAAATTGATAATGTTTTGATGAATCTTGATCCTAAAATTTTTGACCACATCCAAGACTACATCTCCAAGGCTAAGCAACTAAGAGCAGAGTTGAAAGATTAGAATATTGGTAAGGAGGATTTACAATTGATTTTGAATGTGTTATCCAAGCTTGGTCCTGAGTATTTAGTGTTTGTTTTTGGCTTTCATATCCATCAAATTTCTTGGGAGCATCATATGCTGATCCTAAGTTTGATGAATTTGCAAATCTCCTAATCCAAGAGGAAGCCTTGAGTTAATGAATATGGGTCTAATCAAGTCTTCCAAGTCACAAGCATTATTGGCTAGTGAGTCTAAGGTATTGAAAGAATTAGAGAATCTTGATAAGAAGTAAAATAATAAAAGGGTGATCCCACAATAATGGGTTACAATTTTTTGCCAAACTTGACATTAAAATCAAGATTTTTCACCAGATATTCACTTTCTTACACCTATAGCAGCTAAACCATTAAGATTTTGAAGATGAATCAAACTAGTTATTTGTTAGATATTTTGTGTATATTCTAATTATATATATATATATATATTTAAATTAAAAAATAAATTGTGAATCATTTTATGTAATTTTTAATAACTTATTTTTTCTACTAATCAACATTTTTAAAAAGTGATGTTTACTTCAAACTGCATAAATTTTTTTATAGAGAGGATACAATTCTAATTTTTAAAATATAGTTTTTTCACACCAATATCTAGTGCATGGATATTTTTTCATAATTTTTTGTTACATAATTTTTTTTAATTAATTTTCCAAGTTGGAGTAATTATAATTTGGACAAAGGTGTACTTCGGCCCGCATAACTTTTTTTGTATTCATTTGAATTAAATTATTCTTTTTTTGTTGGAATAAGGACATCAATACCTAATGCACATGTATTTTTTAGAATTTTTTTCTCTATTTTTCTATTTTTTCGTATGTGTGAAACAAAAACCTTGATGTTTATTGAAAATCCTACATTCACAAGAAATAAAAAATAAATATAATAATCAAATTAAACATATTTAAAATTATACTTTTTGGGAAGATTATAATAAGGGATACATTCTTACAAAACAAATTTTAAATGAAT
This sequence comes from Sequoia sempervirens, assembly GCA_007258455.2. Taxonomy (NCBI): domain Eukaryota; kingdom Viridiplantae; phylum Streptophyta; class Pinopsida; order Cupressales; family Cupressaceae; genus Sequoia; species Sequoia sempervirens. Next base: position 180,154 of record VDFB02039283.1, read on the forward strand.
TCATTTGATCACCCAAAAGGTAAATCAAAAGTGGTTTTTTATCAGCACTTTGATAGGTGTAGAGGAGACTCGATTATAGGTATGGTTTAAATCTAACAAGGTTCTATCCAAGGGGGTTTGATCAATCCCTCTTTAATTAAAATCATTTAAATGGAACATTTAAAGTATTAAATCATTGTATTTTCTAAAAATATGTGATTTCAGGCAAAAATCAATATGTCCCAAAAAGTGTAACCCATTATTGTGGCAACACCCAAAATGAACAAGCCACATAAATATTATGAATCATTTCCCTCAAAAGGGGAATCATCTAAGAAGGAGAAGCCTACATGTGCATATTGCAAGAAATCAAGGAATGATGAGCATTTATGTTATTCAAAACAAATTGATGAGTTGAAGCATCTTCTTAAGAAGGATCAAATTAATTCTTCTTCTTCATCAAAGGATTCATCATCTTCTTCTTCTTCAAAGTATGATAGACATAAGGGGAAAGCACTTGTTGTAGTTGCATATTTTGAATCAGAGAGGCGAATACTTGATTTAGGAGCCTCACATCACATGGCCTCATTAGAGAGTATGTTCTCTTCATTTGAGACTTTTTCATCACCATAAATCCTAATGGTGAGCAATACAAATATATGTGTTTGTGGGAAGGGATCCATTGACATGGATGACAAAGAATTCAACGATGTTCTTTCTGTGCCTTCATTGTCAACCAATATCCTTTCTATCTATTAGATCACACATGGTGGAGCAAGCAAGAGTGTTGAGTTCATACCAGATTCTTTCATAATCCAAGATTTGCATAGTAGAGATATAGTTGCAGTTGGGGAGGTTGACCACCAATCTTGAGTCTACACCTCACATTTTGCTCCTGTTGATTTGACAAATGTTCACATTGAGGCATCTAGTGTGGACATTTTTGAGGAGATTCAATATAGTCATTTAAATTTTGGTATTATTTCATCTACTGAGGATCTAGTGACATGTTCTAAAATTCCATTTCCTTATCTACTATTGTACCTAATGATGCTTGTGTTGCCACAGTTTTGGTTCCTTGTGATTTAGTGCAACAAGACATACATCATCTTCCAGAGATGGCGACTTGGGATGAGTACTTAACATACATTGATAGTTTGTTTTGTGAGTCCCAAATTTCAAATTTGGGAGACATTATTGATTGCATTCATCTTCTCTTTAATGAAGATGCTCCTTCTTCAGTTGTTGCGAAGGAACACTATGACCCTCTTGTTCATTTTCTACATGATCATCCTTTGCAGTTTGGTGTGAGTGTGGATTCATTTAGACAAAATTTGGAGGAGGATTCTTTGTCTTCAGAGGAGGTATCATTGTCTTTAGATTATGTTCTACAATCATTTCTAGGAGATTCTGGATTGTCTTCTTTGATAGTGTGGCCTATCACGCTTATTTGGAGTGTGACACCTTTCGACATCAACATGGAGACACTTGGGAATTATTCAAAGACATCACATATATCATCCTTCTTCCCACATCTTCCTTTCAGGAATGGGAAGAAATCTTGCATACCATCTTGGTTTTGTTTCTTCCTAAGGGGAGAAATGTTGTTCGATGCTTTTGGATCATCTTCAACATTTAATATCAAGCTTCTACCATCATTCTAGGAGACTCAACATTGAGGTGGGGCTGCATGGTATCTCTTCTTCTCTCTTATGGGAGGGGGGGGTCTTTTTCCTCGCATAGGGTTTTATCCTTCTCATACATCATTGAGATATATTTTTTTTATCTCTTTTGGGGAGGAGTTTTGTCCCACTAGGTTTTCTCCTTTTCTTTGTTTGTGAGAGATTGAATTTGTATTTGTACATGGGTACCTAACATGGCCTCGTAGATGGGACCCATCTTTGTGTCATTCAAATAATAATCAATTACTCCCTAAGTTGCACTTAAGGAGGGGTACTGGTGTAAATAAGTGTTTTACCTATCTAGTAATTAGTAGGTCCTATTTACATGTTAAGTTTACTTAGGTCCTAGGAGAGAATATTTCTAGAATGTGTTATTTGTCATCTTATCTTTTGGATTTGAACACATGTGTCCTAGGTAGTTATGATATGTTGTCATATGTCATAGGATTAAGAAACTTGTCATAATCCTATGTCTCGCCTTGGCTATATAACCAAGTGGTTCTCAAACATTGTATATTGAATTCTATTAGATTTAATTCCATTGCAATCTTGAGCATTGCATATTGATATCTCTTTTGTTTTCATGAAGTTCCTAGATCTTTGGTGGCTATAATCTTCAGCCAAATCTTGCATGGTGTAGAGTTATTCTATACCAAATCTTACAGAGCTATGTCACACAATTATTTGCATGCACCTTACGAAATGAGACCTAATGAACAATATAAGTATTCTTTTCAATATCCTATTAATCTTAGATGCTACAGAGGATGGAAACAACCTCCATCTTATCCTTAATGGCTAAATCAATATAACATGACCCACAACCTTGGTAATAGGAATGGAGGGAAACACTTCCACAATTTCCATAATATCCATCATATACCACACCAGTTATAGTCCATATCAACAACCATAACAAAAATTCTTACCACGTATACCACCAACATCCAACAATCAATCATCCAATTTGTCTTAACCTCCAAAGGCTACACCAATGCCTCCACAACCTACACCAAACCAAAAAAATAAGGTGACACAAACCGTCTATAATAATGAGGTTGTTGGATATCCAACTTATCCTATTATGCATTAGACATTAATGGATTACAAATCAAGTTAGGATGAGCCCTTCAAGGACCTACTCATCCTATAGTTACTTAACTAGAAGAACCAAAAGAAGAATTTGACAAAAAACCAACCTAACTTTATCAAAAAATACACAACCATCACCACCCTTTATCCTGATTGATTTCATTCCCAATCCACTAAAAAGGAAATTCCTCAACCTAAATTTGACCTTATTAATGAATTAAAAAATGTAAGTATTAAAATTCCTCTTTTGTAGGCAATTAAAGATATTCTTATCTACACTAAGACAATTTTACAAATGTGTACCCAAAAAAAAAGAACCAAAAATTGTTCAAGTTATTAAGCAACTTGCAGATCTTATGATAGGAAATATTTTAGTTCCTATGTGTTTTGACCCCAGGAGTCCAATGATATAGGTATGTATTGGTCATATTATCATTCCAAATACACTCATTGATCGAGGTTCTACTATTAATGTCATGACTAATGAAATCAAAGAGAAGTTATGTCTTCAAGGACTTAGGCCGACACCTACAATTCTTCAAATGGTTGATTGATCTTTAGTTAAGCTTGAAGATATAATATAAGATGTTATTATTTTTTTTTGTTGTTGGGAATATCCAACTGAATTTATGATCTTGCAGCCTAAAATAAATTTGGGGGGATATCCTTTGATTTTGGGGTGACCTCAATTGGTTACTATAGATTCTTTTATCAATTATAGATCAAGTAATATGGTGATGCAGAGTAGGGTGAGAAAAAACAAACTAAATCAATTCAACTCTTGACAAAGTCTTAAAACCTTAAACTCAATGATTTCCTTCACAACTGGGCACCATTCCTTGTAGTGCAACAAATAGTGTTTTTCCCACTTAATTTACAGACCAGGTCTCAAACCAAAAAAAAAATTACTATTCTAGATACCCTTTTCCCCCCTCCATAACATATCTCAAATTCTCATATAATTCCTTTGGAACATAACCTTCAAATCTCTGCTGCTACGCTTCTCATGAGGCCTAATTAGGGCTTGTTTAACAAGGCAAAACAAGGGTATCCCATTACCACACTAAAAAACTCCATTCCAAAACCTTAAACACATCAAATTAGGTCTGCACATGCATTTCTCATCACCTAGAATGGTCTCCTAATTTTTTTTCAACAAAACCCTACTTCTATGCAACACTTTTGCCTAAAAACATGAAGTTTCCCTGCCTAGGGCATCAACAAACTCACACTTGCCTCATCCCCTACTTCTGCCACTTCATGGACACAAAACCCTACCCATCCACACCCATTCCACCAATTACCAGACCATTTCATCGGTGGAATGGGTAAAAACTTCATTTTTCTCCTCTCAAACCCTCAAAACCAGGGTTTCAAGACGAGTTTTAGTAAATCTACTCTAACTCGCTCAATACTTGATGGAAAAAGATGAAATAAGATGAAAAATTTCAAGGATTCAGATCTCCATCAATTCAAATGCATAAATGTTCACCTACATGCCGTACTATTAGTTGTAGCAGCAACTTTTTCCTTGAAAAACACAAAAAACAAGAGCTTTTTTAATTCAAAAATTCAAAATTACATCAACCAACCTCCTTCAACGATGAAATTAGGATTTTAATACCTTTCCAAACCTGCCTCAATAGTTACAAACTAACTTTTAAACTCCTTGGCCATTGAACTTCCTGAAATCTCAAAAACACAAAAAAATGCTATTCAACTTTTACAATATTTATGAAAAATGACAACTTCTAACAACCTATCACACAATGACCCCAAACCCCTTACACACAATGGAGATGGTCTTAAAGACCTTATTTCAAAACAAAAGATGACTTTAAACATAAAAACACTATATACTAACCCCCCTTTACACAATGAAGGCCCAGGTGCCCTGCACCATATGGTCATTTCTAATGGAAAAGAAAGAAAAAATTAACACTGTATCCACCCACACAACCTTTATTAAAAACATATGACCCATTATGGGTTGATAGTGATTTGGATAAATCCTGTCCTATTTTAACCATGATCAAAGTCTTTATTTCCACAAACCATATCAAGATGTTATTGTTGCTAATTTATTTCAAATAGGTATTCATCTAATGATACCTTGGAACCATATCCTAATGATTTAGTATATAAAATTAGAAACTATATTCAAACCCTAGAGTTAATGAGATAAGGATAAATACAAATTTAATATTTTTGAAATATGTCTTATACAAATTAAAAAATTATACATACCTTGTCTTGACTGATATATCTTTGTACACTTTCTTCAGATAATTTTTGTTCTTTTTATGCTAAAAATGATCACATAGCCTTCTTTTTCCATGTCCTCTTATTTCCCATTTCCTCCTTTATAAATTATTTCTCCAAAATTCTTGTCAAATATTTTCTCCTTCCAAAAGGCCAAAAATTACAAACACAATTTCTACAATTTTTCCTCACAAAATTCACTTGCAAAAAATTAAAATAAAAAATATTTCATTTTTATTTGTAGAAATTCCATGAAGCTCATATTTATATATTTTTTGTTTTATTTTTTAAAAAACATGCGGACCTTAGAACTTTCATTTGAGGGTCATTTTTATTATATATTTTAATCCTCAACACCTTCATTTGAAAGTCTTTGCAACATATTATTTTAGTACTTTATGTAAACATCCAAGGACCTTCAAGTGAAGGTACATTTGTTTGAAGTTCCTTCAAATGAAGGTCTTAGAAATGAACTTTCCACCATCTACCTCAATTTTTTCTTAAAATTTTAGTTTCAAACATTCGATTGGACCTTCAAATGGAATCAACTAGACAATATAATTTATAAAATCATAGCATTTGAAATAAGCATTCCAACAAGTATATGTATTCCAACAAGTATAATTTTGAATATATTTAATCAAATGATTATTCTATTTATTTTCTATTTTCTAGTGAATATAGGTGTTTTAGCGATCATCAAGATCTTTGTTTCATACACATGGAAAAATAGTAAAATGGATAATTAAAAGATTTAAAAATTATCTGCACACTAAGTATAGATATTCTTATTTTAACAAAAAAAGAAGTTAATTCAAATATATACCAAAAAAGAAAATGATGTATGGAAGTAATCTATGCCTAAATTATAGTTAATCTCACTTTAGAAATTTATTAAAATAAATTATGCAACAATAAATAATGAAAAAATACATACACACTAGATATTGGTGTTACAAATCTATGTTTAAAATTTTATAATTTAATCTTTTCTAAAAAGATATAATGTTGTATAGAAGTACCATCACTTTTTAAAAATATGTTAATTATAGAAAAATAAATTATTAAATGTTACATAAAAGAAATCACAAATTATTTCTTATTTTTTAAAAGTACGTTTATAATCTATAGATGAAATCCCAAAAACCACTAGTTCATATCATCTTTAAATTCTTAATGGTTTGGTTTCTATAGGTGTCAGAAAATTAAAAATGTTGATTAAAAATGTTGATTTCAATGTCCCACTTTGACCAAAAAGTGAGACACATGATTGTGGGATCACTTAATTACTACATCTACTTTCCATGTTTAAAAAAAATTCTCCTAGTATGTTCACCAAGTTACAAGAATCTTAGGATGATGTGCTACAAAACTCATTGAGTTTTAACTTGATTACTCTTCTAAGTAGTCCATCTACTAGATCCAAAAAAATCACTTCCTAGAGGTTATAAGGAGCAAGAAGATTGTAACATTTATAGAGTTAAGGGTTGTATCTCAAACATATGATACACAATATTATAGACAAAAAATAATCCATTTAGAAGGAGTCAACGACAATGGAAATCTTTTGTCCACACTTGCTAATATGTGATTGGGTATGTACACCTTTTTTTAAGCATATGAATAATATAGAGATCCATGATAACATTGTCTTGGAGGATACTTATAAGGATAATAATGCTATAAATGACGTGCATATTGAGTCTAAATATCAAATACACATGCTTTTGTGGGAGCAATTGACACTAATGATACATCTTCTTCTCCTCTCACTCTACCAAATCAATTTGTTGATGTGGGAGTACCATAAAACAAGCACTAATGGCCATTGAATATCTTAGATACAAGACCTTTCTATTAGTGAAGTTTTTATTGATGCAACCAACTAATTTATATATCCATACATATGTATGTATATGTGTATGTGTATGTGTATGCGTAGATATATATGAAATAAATATTTAAAACTTAAAATCTATATAATATTTTTATTAATAATTTAATTAAGATATTGAAATTGTGAGAAAAAAATATTTCATAATTTTTTCTTAAGAAAAATTATAATTTGCAATAAAAATGTTTATATTTTAAATTGAAGTTAAACAAAATTATTTGACTTTTAAATTGAAGTTAAAAGAAAATAATGAAAAGGTAAACACTAAGAAAAAATAAATTATATTGATTGTTCTTAAAAATACACATTTGATGTTTGTTTATTACTTAAAATTGTTAGGTTTGTAAGATCGAGAAGGTGTTTTTGTTTTCAACAAGTCTTTATTCTTTCTTTTCCTCCAGACAATCATGTTTTATTAGTTTCCCCATCTGATTTTAAACAAAAATGTTTTTGTTTTCAATGACATCTTTATCCTTTCTTTTCCTCCACACAATCACATTTTATTAGTTTCTCCACTAGAGTTTTGTACAAAAATGTTTCTGTTTTCAATGACATCTTTATCCTTTCTTTTCCTCCACACAATCACATTTTATTAGTTTCCCTATCTAACTTTTGTTAAAAAAATTATTATGACATCCCATGTAATTAGAAGGTTAAAATGCTCAAAATTAGCTACAACAGCTATGGGCGCCTCCCTCTATTTGGAAAAAATAAATAAAATCATTATTAAGTCAATCAAAACACATGATCCATTATCATACATGACGAAAACATGTTCAGAAAACGACATCCAATATTTTTGACGTCTTTATCCTTTCTTTTCCTCCACACAATCACATTTTATTAATTTCTCCATCTGTTAAAAAAATTATGACATGAAAAAAGACATTTCATATAATTAAAAGATTAAAATGCACAAAATTAGCTATAACAACTATCAGCCCCTCCCTCTAGAAAAAAATAAAAATCATTATTAAGTCAATCAGAACACATGTTATCATACAGGACGAAAACATGTTCAGAAAACAAAACAAAATGCCTTGCTTACATATCCCGACACACGGTACGAGCCATTTCTGTCCTACACATTAACCCACTTTAAGAGCTTGTTCAAGTAATAAGCTGTAACTCTACGAATTATCATGGTAACATTGAATACAACTAATTAAGGAGTTGTGCTGAAACTCGAATTCCTCCTCCACGATGGAAGTTAAGGTGGGAGCATCCAGCTGAATTGGGTGACAGTTCTCCAAATTTTGGATCCATGGAAACTGTGTATCACTCATCAGCTCCATGGCCCAAATTTTATCAGTGATATTCTTGAAATCATAATCAAAGTAGTTATTATTACTAATATTGGGAGAAAACAATGAGGAACAATGAAAAGGCTCCAGCTCCAATATTGTATCAGATTCAGAAGATGCTAGTAATTCCATGGTATTGGGTATTAAAGTGGGTGGAGCATCAGTGAGCTCTGCATAATTAGTTTGATGAATATGTGGTTGCAGCATATCATGGCCAGTGAAATAAAAATTGTCGTAAGGGTTTTGGGCTAGAGGGTTGTGAGTGAGGGGATCCATGCCTTTTGTTCTGAACTTCCTACTGAGATGAGTATTCCAGTAATTCTTTATTTCATTCTCTGTTCTTCCAGGTAATCGGCCTGCTATCAGTGACCACCTGTAGAAGTATAACAATAACTAATCAATCTATATGAATCATTTCAATCAACAAATAGTAAGAATGCTTGAATAGGGTAATAGTAATATGAATCAGTCAAAGACATAAGATTTCTGGAGTTCATATGATGAAAGTTTGCTTATTCTGGATTAAACTGCATGTTATTTTTTGCATCAATTTTTTGGATCACACTCCATGATCTATTATCAGAATGAAAAAGAGTTAGAGGAGATTCATTCTGATGATGGATCACGGAGCGTGATCCAAAACGTTGATGCAAAAAATAACACGCAGTTTAATCCAGAATAAGCAAATTTTCATTGACAATATAGACATTATTCATTGAAGAGATCTTTCATTCATTGAAAAGATCTTTCAATTTTTTCTTTTATGTCGAGGTTAATATTTGATACCGATTTCCAAGAAGACGATGCAGGCGAATGATGAGGTCTTCTTCAGCAGGTGACATGTTTCCTTGTTTTACTTTAGGTTTTAAGTAGTTCAGCCAATGCAACCTGCAACTCTGTCTATGCTCCAACAGGCCTGTATAAACTCCATTATACACATCACCATTCTTCTATGTTGATTAGTGATACATCAAAAATCACCAGAAAAACTCCCAAACCAAATTATATAGGTCCTCACTGCCTAGTTAGATACAAACTTGAATTTAGAACACTATTGGATCTAATGGAAGGATCTGTCAGAAGGAGAAGAAAAATATACTATGAAGATGCAAAGTCTAATATATGTTTCAAAGAGAGGAATTAAAAACAGCCCATTAAAAAATTGAACTCCCACCTTTTTTCTCTAGCACATTCCTTAGCAAAAGGACTTCCTCATTTGCGGTCTTAGCCTTGGAAGAGCATGGAGGTCGAACCATTTTCAATTGCCGGGTTCTTTAGCAGACAAGAGTAGTATATCTCTTCTATCTCTGGACCCAAAAAGGGCTTATTATTACCTTCTCATTCCCTGGAGAGACTGGAAAACTTGTGAGCAGTTATGTCATCTATTCGAGGGACAATAAAGCTTGATATCTTTCCATGGAAAAGACTTTTAGGGAACCTTCACTTTCATATTCAACAGCTATTCTTGTCTTTAGCTCACTTACCCTTCTCTGCCTTGTCAACTCTCACTCTATGATCAAATTTTCTAAGCTTATTGAACTCAAAAAAGTGTAATGTAGGGTAAAATAATAAGAGCTAAAATAATTCACTGCCAACATGAAAATACCTAAAACAGTAAAGAGCACATGATTGAGATCTAAAACCCTCATTTGCCGAGTTAGTTGTGTGGGAAGAGATAAAAGGTCAAAACAGATAACTGAACTTAGAGTAGCTATCTATCATAGTCGATCCTCCCTGTTACGAGACGTACTTACTGACAGACCACGCTACATTCATGCAGCTAAATAAAGCAATTTATGTTTTTTACCAACCAAATCAGCAACCTAACCGTACACCTCTTCCATCTGAAAAAGGCATCTAAATTAGCAACGACCTAATATAGGATTGTAGTGGACAACAATTTATTGAATGTATGCATAAGGAAACTTTGTGTCCATGAATGGGTTTGAATTTAGTAGTTAAAACAATCTTTTAATGGTTGAATTATAGAACAGTGTTTATGAATTTATTGAATTGTAAGGGTTATCTTTTCTTAGATCAAATTTTTAAGTGGATTGATTAAATGATGATGAATCAAGATTAAAGACTACCGACCAAGGTGTGACATGTTTAGGATAATGATGCAATATTGGTGTAACAATATTTTATTAGACTCTTTTCAATCCTTGAAACTTTCTAGTTTGTACTTGCTCATTCTTAGACGATTGAAATGAGGTATAATTTGCACTTAAAAACATCAATCTAGTGCACAATTTAAAATAATTTATGCTTTAAGTGACGTACAACAACTAGTATGGGAGGGAAACATGGGCTCAATCTAGACATTTTGAATTTAAAAAATTTAGAGTTCAAATCCATAATTTGTAGATTTTTGGGCGATGAATGATGGCTGCATAGCAAGTCAATCCAAACTTTTGGGATTTATGGAATGGGAATAGGGATAGGATATTTCTATTTACTAACTTCCACATAAAAATATGTCATCTTTCACATTAGACAAGACAAAGTAGTTGTCATAGGTTCAAAACATAAGGGGAAAAGACATGGTTATGCAATTTTCACCATTACATTTTGCCCCCACCTTGAATTGTATTGTAATGTACCAAGTGTATGTCTCTTGTATGATTATTTTCTACTTCATTTTTGATACTATACTTATTGATGATATTTATATTATCTAACGATATTTTTTATTGGCATCTAGTGTTCAACTATGTATTATGGGATTTGCATACATTGTGACTTTATATGTTTAAAGACTATTGTAATGTTTTAGCTTCACTATTTTCACTCTATTGTTATGTGATTCAATTATATTATCTAGTTTGACATTATATATGTGGTGATTATTAATTTATGCATTTATGTTATTTGGATCATGTGTATTCACAATGATATTTTGTTGTGGTTATTGATATTATTTAGTTTATATTATCACATTGGATGTAAATGATGTGCTTTGACTATCTTGTATAGAGAAAATATGTGTAATCTTTATTGACTGTGTAGATACAAGTTTTTACCCCAACATTAATTAATTAGAGATGACTAGTTCAAGTAATTTTTTTATTTAAGTTATAAGATGTATCTTGTGTATGCCTATGAAACCATGATCCAAATCAGTGTCAATTTTAGATCTATGTGTTGTCAATAAACCCATGAAGTGTGCGTTCTATTTACATGTATTTATTTAACTCTTAATTTTTATTTTTATTTTATCATTTTTTATAATTTACATATTTTGTAATGTGTGAATAACCTCTATATTTAAATTTTGAAGTTAATTATTTAATTTACTTAGTGAAATGAACTTATTCATTTTTAGTATTAAAGATATTAAAAAATATATTGAATTAAAGATTGTTTGGGTTAATACATTAGTCCAAATAGTTAAGATAACTATGTTAGTCAATTAAAAAGGAATTGGCAAATTATATTTAATCAATCATGTTAGGTACTAAAACTCCTATGGTAAAATATCTAATTGCAAATACCTAAAAGTAAACACCTTTGAATTAATTTTTTTTGAAAATAGAAAACTAAGTTTAGAGGATTTTTTTGGGAAAGAAAAGGAAGAGGAAGGGGTTTTATTTTTATTCATTTGTCTTTTTAATAAAAAAAATATCTCCCTCCTTCTTACTTGGTGGATTCTTGCTTTTATAACTAGAGTTCTTTTAATTGGTAGATTGCTACATTTATGAATAAGGGAGATCTTAGAAATCTTGTCTATTGTGTGTGGGAAAGAAAAGGGCAATTAGAGCTCTTTTGGTAGATTGCTACATTTATGAAGAAGGAAGATCTTCTTGTAAAATTGCATTGAAACATCAAGGTATTCCTTTAATTAATTAATGATTGTGCTTGTTGATTTATTCTCTAAACCATGCCCACTCTAGGTGGTCACTTATAGTGTTCTATTCTACAGGTTGCAATTGAACTTTGAATCATAGAACAAATGCATTTTAATTATCTTAAGTTAATGCATTTTGAATTTTAAAAGACTTGTTTTAGTGTTACTATGCTAGATTTTTTTTTCTAAACCTTATGTGATGTGAAAAGTGGAATATTGTGCATCTTATGATCATAAGGGTAATTTGGATTTTATAAATTTTATGTTTTCATGTTTAAAAAAATTCAAGCTTTCATCAATGGTGAATGTGAATAGCATTTGGTGAATACAACATAAAATTATATGAAATTCAAAGAGTATTTCTATTTAGATCTATAGGTGGATGTGAGATTCCTCCATAATAATCTCTCTCAATTTTTTCATCTACACACCATTTGACATATCAAGAATAAATTCATTCTTGTAAAATGCATCATTTGTATTCAACTTAATGTTGTCAAGAGCCATATGTTGCATTCTATGTGTTGTGGGGGAAAACTAATTATGCCAACACATTGGGGGTGGATAGGTGAAAGTTACAGGAGGATTTGTTTTGTTATCCAAGTGTCATAATCCTTCTAAGCTATAGGGTTATGAGAAAGTCTCTTAAGAGCCCTAATTAAAAACTACCAATTTACAATGGAGCAATATCAGTGCACAATACCGTGTCCACTTTTTTAGTCAAAGTGAGACATTGAAATCAACATTTTTAATCAAATTTTAAATTTATATAACACATAGAAACTAAAACATTAATAATTTGAAGATGATGTGAATTAATAATTTTTAAGATTTTTATGTAGATTGTACATGTATTTTTTAAAAATTTAAGAGATGATTTGTGATTTTTTTACGAAGATTTAATATCTTATTTTTTCTAGTTAACAACACTTTAAAAAAGTGGCATTACTTTGGTAAAACATAACTTTATTTGTAGAAAGAATAAAATTATAAAAATTTTAAACATAGACTCCTAACATTGATATCTAGCGCACATATATTTTTCATAATTTTTTGTTGCATAAATTTTTATCTTTTTGAAGTGATATTTTTAGTGTGAAAAGTGTCTTTATGTATCTAGCTTCCTTTTATTTAGTTTCTACACCTAGTAGTCCTATTCACACTAGCTTAAGTTCACTTAATGGTTTAACTATCACACCTCATAAATACTTGACACATGCCTTCACATTTGTCCCAAGTGTTCTACATGTGTCATATCACTTGAAGGGTTAGTCAATCTTTTTGTTTCACCTTCCTACTTTCTCCTTGTCCTATATAAACAAGGAGTGATCATTGTATCTACACACATTCTATGATAGTTTATTGGCTTATGAATTGTGTTTGATTCATTTTGTGGAAGTTTAAATATTGCATTCATTATTTGCGGCTCCAACATGGTATCATAGCTTTGAATTTTAAGTTTCTTCTCAATTTTTGGCGAATCAAACTTTAAGCCTTATTAAAGAAGCATCGTGTAGCCAAACAAACACCACCATTGTGTTTAAAAGGCCTGAGAAATAAAGAATTACCTTTTGTTTCATAAAAATGGTAACTTTGAATTTTTATAATTTTTTTTTTTGTAATAATACCTTGTTGTATGGTACATCACTGTACAAATCCATATTGTGCGGATTTTTTAAATTGCAAAAAAAATTAGTAGAGGGCTAACTTGCCCTTTTCCCATTACGCCATTTTGGTTGCAGTTGTAATTTTTGCAGGAAATTGTTGCTTACGTGAGCCAATCTCTCACATTATTGTCACACACACACACACACACACACACACACACACACATATTTAGACTACAAGAATCGGTCGAGTATCGTCCCCCTGTAAACTACAGTGCGCTTGGTAAACTTTTTTCATGTGACCGATGGCGCTAGCACGACACGCCCTTTGGTACCACGGGTTTGGGGGGAGACTAGACCTTGTGACCTCTTGCCTACAACAAAATGCTTTAGCCAATCAACCTAAGCCCCCCGCCCCACATTATTGCCACATATTGTTTGGCTTGAGAGTTTATTTTTTTGCGAGTTGGGTCTCGCCTGGTGTTTCAACGATCTTTCTCACCTTGTACATCCTCTTAGAGGCCCTTCCACACATGCCCCTCAACAACCAACCCACATTTTTTTGGTCTGTGTAACACCAATATTGGAGGCGTGAGGACTTCAACTATGGCATGCTCATAATTATGCAATTATCGAATTTTACAAGCATTATTGGACTTTATCACAACTTGCATGGCAGTGTTGCGGGGCAATCTCGATTGCAGGATTTTCAACGACACGTGGATATTATTACCATAAAGAATACGGGTGATGCAAATATCTAGTGTGTTTGGCATGGAACCTCCATGGATGTCATCTATGGTATAATAAAGCATGGTTTTGGGAAGCCTAAGACCCCAAAATATGGTGCAACTCTTATCAATGGAGTCTACCTTGCACTAGTAAATTGCTCGTATGTGAGTGCAACATACTCTGATGCTGGCGAAAATGACGAACAATGCATCATGTTGTCTCACGTAATATTGGGGAATACAGATCCAATGAGACTTGGCTCACAATAATTTCATCCTAGTAGTGAAGTATAACCACCTCATTGCAACAACACTTCACAAAGGTTGGGTTATACCTCCACGTGGTGGCCAACTAAGTGGTCTTTCTTCTCCAATGAAACCCATGAGGCCAACCCTTTGACTCAGGCTCCTCTAGCAACCAATGTGCCCTTTTCCCACACGTATCTTCCATGCAACCCTTTGAAAAGTCTTCTATGTTGTCGACATTTGGGCAACCATTCCATAGGTTTGGGGTATTTTTTTAAACAACTCATCCATAATTCTCCATGTTGGTAACTTGGTCCCTCAACTACCCAAGTGTTACAATTTTTAACATTGAGCATTTCATGTTTTATGTTAATTAAAAAGTTAGTGCTTAGTCAACTGCCAAGAGATTTCAAAGTTTTGTAAGGGCCAAGGGAGTCAATTTTTTTAAAAAACTAACAAAGGGGGTATTTTTTTAAATTTTTGTGTAATTTGTAAATGGGGAGTCTTTTCTCAAGTGTGAATAGTTGATAGGAAGTTGGTTTCATCACTAAAATTTTGACATTGAGACAATTTCAAAATTGTACTTTTAAAAAATGTTTTTAGACCTCCAAAATCGCTATACTTTGTTCAATTCTAGATGGGACATAATTTTCACCCCATTTATCAAAAAATGATATATATTTTTAAAATTCATTAGAATATCACTAGGATTTAGATTTGTAGGACCAAATTTAAGTTTTGGAAAGTCTAATTTTTAACATTTGTAAAAATATTTGTGAGTTATAAATGAATGATTTGGCTTCTAAACTTGACAAAAACTTGTAATTCTTGTTTTGCATCTTTCTAGGGGGGTCAACATTAAGATATAATACAATTTTGGGGGGTTTTGTAAGGCACAATTCAAGTGCCTTGTGTGTGCATCATGGATACTAAAATCGAATTGTTAGCTCCACATAATTTCTACACATAGAAAGTGAAAGTACAATAACTTCTTCAATCTAAGGGATTCAGAAAATGGTAAATGGACAACAAATACAATTTAATAGAGATTTTGAATAGTTTACTTATTAGAACAAGTTAGATGAAGCAATGGGAATAATAGGTCTTATTGTTTCTGATAACTTACAACTTCATATTGCATAATGTATGACTCCTAAGAAAAAGTTAAAAAAGTTAAAAGATCTCTTTGGTACACTTGATGAGTTCAAAATACTACAACTAGATGAACTGAATTAACAACATTGTCTCTTGATTCATTCCCATCTATTGAATATTTCTTGGTATAGTTTAAGTCTTTTCTTTTTCGACTTAAGGGTTGTGGTAAAATAAAAACAAATATAGACTGTGTCTTCTTGGTTTTATCAAAGCTAAAAGTTCCTTATCAGAAGTTTTCTTCTTCCTTTTACTCTACAATGGATGCTCTTAGAACAACACATGTAATTCCTTCTTTTGAATAATTTTGTGATAGAATTGCAAGAGAACAATCTAAGTTAATCTCTATGGATGCTATCACCTCTTCAAAATTTGAGGCACTAGTTATCCAATCATCTAATGAAAAAGGAAATTATTAAGTCTTCTAACAAAGCTAAGAAATAATTAGCTTCAAGACATGAGCAATCACCTAAGCATAAGAATAAAGTTGACACAAAAGCCACATATTCTTCATAGTTAGGAAAGAATACTTACAAGTCTAACATGAATAGAAAACCCCATTGTACTTTTTTTGGATTACATTATCATGATAGCAAAATTTGTCATTAGAGGATTGTAACTTTGGAATCTAGGCCATGCAAAGACACAATATTGATCTTCCCAAACCTACTAAGGGACATGCCCTTATAGGTAGAGGTTTAGATTCATCTAGAGAAAGTTGGGTAGTTGATTCAGGAGCCTCACATTACATGAGTCACTCACAAGATCTTCTAGCATCTATTTCTTACAACACTACTTCTCATATTTCAATGGGAAATTCTTCATAGATTATAGTTATGGGGTTAGGTACAATACAGTTGATGGAGGGTAGCATTAAGGATGTTCTTTATGTTCCTAAGATTTCAACTAATCTTCTTTTAGTTTACTAGAGTTTTCATACTGGTGATGGAAATATAGTTGAGTTTTCACCACATGGTGTAGTTATTCAACAAATACACCATCTAGAGAGGATTGTTTCTTTAGGAAGAGCAAATCATGGGTCTCAGTTGTACAAGTTTCATGGTTTTGAATCATCTTATGGAGCATCACATATTTCCCATGCTAACTCTTTGAGCAGACTTTGGCATGAGAGGTTTGGACACCTGAATTACAAGTATCTTTAAAAATTGAGTACTACGAATATGGTACTTGGAATCCCTAAGGTGTCTTGTGGGTACGTGAAAGATCATGGGGCCAAAAAGTGGCAATGAGAAAAAACATGTTTTTACTTCGCCAAAATCATGAAACAAAAAAGTTGAATATTTGTATGAGCCCAGGTAAAATTTGAATTTGGTTTGGTAATACCAAACCAAAATGGATATCTATTAATAACTGATATCCATTTCCCAAAATTATTTTTCATCACTTTTATGTATTCAAAATGGATATCCATTTTGCAAGAAAAGCAAATGTCCATTTTGAAAAGAAAAATAGACACCCGTTTTGAAAAGAAAAACAAATATCTATTTTCAACAAGTATTTTAATTAATTTTATATTTTCAAAGTGGAGCAAAATGGATATCCATTTTGTAAAGCCTAAAAAAGCACACTTCAGTAAAACATGCATAACTTTTGGGTTACTTATCAAAATTTTAATTTTTTACAGGTGTTGGAAAGGTGATTCAGAGATATATATAATGGATAAGATGATTGTGATAGATTAGCCATAAAAAAATATAATAATTTTAAGTTCCTCCATTTTTAAAATTTAAAATTCTCATAGTTCTTGCATACAAAGTCTTTTTTCATGGTTTTTTGCAATAATCATCCTAAATGACTTGAAACATTAAAAAATTTAATAAATAATGAAACATTTAGATTTTTTACTAAGGAGAGTAAAAAAATTACATAAATCATCATAGAAGGCCTCCTTGTTGTCTTTGATCCTATGCGCACCTTTTCCAACGTTGAACTAGGAGAACATATCTCTCTCTCCCTATCTCCCTCTATCTATTTAGATATCTCTCCCTCTCTCCCCCTCTCCTTTATTCACTCTCTCTACCTATCTCTCCACTTTTCCCTCACTCTACCTCTATCTATATCTCTCCTCTCTCTCTCTCTCTATATATATATATATCTCCCTCTCTTCCTAGTCCTCTCCCTTTCTCTTCCCCTCTATATTTCTCAAGTTATATATTGAAAGGTTGAATTTTATTGCTTCTATGCTTGGGAGATAGAATAGCAATCTTCTTACTCTCTCATTCAAGGAAAACCCTATAGATCTCAATCTTAAGTATGGAAAGGAGAAAGAGATCTTGCAATAGGGTTGTCTTAGGGTATGATTGCAAATTAATGAGGGGTTCACCACCAAGCTAGGGCTTAGAAAGAAAAATGAAGTGCAAGTCCAAATGCTTAACCCTAATATAATGCAATCCTTCACTAAATGATCTAGAAAAGCATGTAAAACAAAACAAAGAATTGCAAGATGAAATGTGTGCACCTGGAAACCTGAAGAAGGTTGAATGAAGCTATGAAATGCTAGAAACATTGAAATCTTGGCACATTGGGACTCATACGCCAGTCTGAGCGTATCAATCCTAGATCAAGGTTTTTGGGCAGAAACTAAAATTTGGCAAAAGGGTGTTTGGAATTGCAAAACTATGGAAAAATTTCTTTTAGTGGGACTCATATACCACTTCTAGTATATAAGTCTCATTTCACTTTTTTGGGAATTCAAATTTTAAATCTGCACTTCAACACCTGCTCTTCTCTCCCAAATTGATTTCTAGATCCAAACCTGTAAAAAGAATTTGAGAGATGTCAAATCACTCTAATAAGTCATGATGATGCATGTACATTCCTTTTGCTAAAAGTAGATTGATAATGGAGGATGGAATCACTAATGAAACAAGTCATTAGGCTTGGCTTGATGGCTAGTTGCATCTACCCAACCTAGAATCCATCATGATTCACCATAGACAACCATAATCAGCCCTTGACAATGCTAGATCTTGAATGAAAGTGAGCTTGAAGACCTGCAAAAACACTTTTATGCTGCTCCAAGACTTCAACTCTACTTTCTTTTGAAACTTGAATGCTCTTGTGAAATAATGCTTGAAGACTCTTGAATGCTTGGATCTTGAAATTGCTCTAAAAATGCTTGCTTAGATGAAATAATAACTTAGAAGCTTGCTTATATAGGAATTAACACCTAATTTACCATTATTCATATCTCAAAAGCTGACATCAACCAAACATTTGAATTAAAAGGCTGAATTTCCTACTCAAACCCTAAAAAATCCCCAAATGGGACTCATACGCCACCTCTGGCATATGGGTCCCAACTAGGGGGACTCATGCCCAAGGTGGTGTATGAGTCATGATGAGCCCAAAATGTGCTCATAGTTTGGATATTATGATGAACTTTTAATACCTTTACTTTTGTTATTCGTGGTTGTTTAAACTCTTTTGAAACCTTTTATTGAGATATCCTGTAGCAAAATATTTTCATATTCCTGCAGCCTATTGTGTTGTCTTGACTACATTTATTACCCCGTTGACTCCCTAAATGACTGGTATATCACATATAGTTTTTGAATGATGAAATAGATTTAAATATGTGATTAATGAACGAATATTGTGTATGTGTCATGCGCCTTTTCTTTCGCATCTATTACCTTGTGTTTCGCAGGTTGTTGAAGAAAGTATGATCGAGTCAAGCGTAGCCGATGTTGGCCTTGCAGTAAAGTCTATTTCCTGCATGACTTCGAGGAAGATCTGGCGAAGACTCTTTGACCAAAACCGTTGGGAAGTATTTTTAATTTAATCTGGAAAGAGTGGAGCGCTAGATTCTCTCTGGATCGGGTTGAACGGATAAATTCATTTATGAAGTTTGTTCCTTGATTCGGGATACACTTTACTTCCACGTCTTTCTTTGATAGGGTTAGTTAGTTAGTTGTTCTCCTAATTTTAAATAAGGTACTCCTCCTGTGAGTGAAAAGGAGATGATAGTTAGAAGTAAGATAGAAGCATAGTGATAGAGAGATAGCAGATATTATGTAAGAGTCAGTATGATAATAATGAAAAGCAGAATCTGTATGACAAGAGACAGAGTTTTTTGTTAGTTTCCATATCAACAAAGCAATGTATACCATTCTGTTTTCATGAATAAAGTTTGATGAAGTTCTGAGTTCAGCACTTGTGTAATCAGTAGATGCTTGCTAAGGGGGGCCACTTAGTAAGTATCTGTAGCTAGTTAGTTAGCTGTTCTTTTCTGTTGATCATCAGTTAGCTTTCATCTTCGAAGTTTCCATACAAACTCAGTCTTGTATTGCTCCTGCAGCATTGGGAATCCATCCCTATGCCTGTTCCTGCAACATAAGCCTAGTTCATAGTTTGTGTTTCAGTCGTAGCTGTTATGGTTTTTGTTTTAGTCAAATCATGGTTGAGTTAAAAGAACTTTGCATTAGCTTCCTGTAGCGTAGATAGAATTCCTTCCAAGTATTTATTTCTGTTAAGTTGTGACCGAAACTAGTTCTTAGTGCATATATTGTGCTACGCCATTCAAAGTATACATTCCCTAGTTTGACAAGTAAATGAACGTCCATAAAGAGATATTAGTCACCTGCTAGAATGTCCAATTCCCAGGAAAGGTTTTACTGTGATTTTCATATCTTTTTGTGGACGCGGCCATTTTTGGCACCGTTGCCGGGGATGGTGTCAATCTAAGAACTTGCTATAGTCATTGTTAGCAGTAGTTTAGTCAGTTGTTAAGTATTTTCAAGTTCTTTTTAAATACCATCTATTCTATTGCATGCAGAGAAGAAGAAAAGACACACTGGGAAGGTTCCTCCCTGAAAACCTGTTTGTTGAACTACCATTTAACCTAGCTGATGAAGAACCTAAGGAAAATCCATTTGCTCTGATATTCTAGCAAGCAAATATGGCAAATAATCCACCTAATCCACCTCCTGCTTTTGAGTTTCCCATTGTTCCTCAGCAAGATACTGACAATCTTAAAAATATTCCTTCTTCATTGCTTCCCAAGTTCTATGGCCTAGTTACGGAGGACCCATAAACTTTTCTATTTGAGTTTGATGTCCTCTGTTGTAGTTATGACTACACTTCAGATGCTCACAAACTGAAGTTGTTTCCTTCCACCTTGAAGGAGGGAGCTCTCAGATGGTTCATGAGTTTGGGAAGAGGTGTTGTTGATAGTTGGGTAGCCATGCAAACAAAATTCTTTGAGAAATATAAGGAATATTGTAAGAGTGCTAGTAAAGGTGATGACATATTTAGAATTTAGCAGAAGAAGGATGAAAGTTTGGAAGATTATATCTCAAGATTCTTGTTTTCCATGAAAAGGAACTCAAACCATACTCTCAATGAAGATTCTCAGAAACTACTCTTTCTAAGGGGAATCAGTGATGCCTGTATAGATGCCCTGGACCTGATGGGAGGAGGTGATATAACTCAACTGCCTTGGGATGATATAAATAAAATATGTCTTAACTACTCTCGAGCAATAGTTAAGAAAGGTCAAGGTCATCATGCTACAGTGGGGAATACTTCTTCTGATGGAGTTTCCCGGATGGAGATAACAAATTTGTTGTCTGATTTCAAGTAGGATATCATTAATAATATGGCTACACAACTAGACACTATGCAAGCTCAGAAGAAACATGAGGAAGCTGAGGCAGTTTTGGCTGAGTTCTGTCCATACTGTGGATAGAAGAAACGGGACTACAGATGAAAGATGGTGGCTAATCTGGAAGTTAAGCAATTACCTACTGACTTTAAGCCAGTAGAAGGTGATGGTGATCAAGTGTTCTTTGTTGCACAAAAGAGACCATGGGCTCAAAGACAAGGTATGCCTCAAGATCCTTTGACTTTTGGTAATCCTTATTCTAGCTATAATAACCAATGGCAACCTACATATGGACCACCACCACCTTGGAATACACTTCAACCAAGTTGACCTAATTATCAGACCCCGCAATGGCAATCTCCTCAAGGAGGTTGGCAGCAGCCACAAGGACAATGGACCCCACCCCCTGGTAATTGGCAGCATAATCCTCAATGGAGAGGTCCTCAACAATGGCAAAACTAGTCCCCTGGGTTCCTGCAGCTTCCACAGCCACAACCATAGGCCCTCATGCCACCTCCTGCAACAATTGCCACAAATACTGACCCTCCAAAACAAACGCCTATGCCTGCCCAGCCATTGCCAAATCTCAATAATAAGCAACAACAGCAGCCACAGCAGCCTATGTATCTTGCTGAAGCCAACCAATATCAAGCTTATGCCTTAAACATTAATGATATCCATTTGAGGTCTGGAACCACTCTACCTGCTCCACAACCGCCTGTAATTACTGAAATACCCGATTCTCTCCTTGAAGAATCTACTGCACCTACTGTTCCTACTAAGCATATGCCTATAACTGATACGGTTTCTAAGGAGCCTATTTTGCAAAGTCAAAACAAACCACCTTTTCCTCAGAGGTTGCAAAGTATTGCATTTAAATCCATGGAAGAACCCACTTTTGACATTTTGGATCAACTCAAGAATGTATAAATTCAAATCCCTTTATTTCAGGCTATTAAAGATGTTCCCATTTTTGGAAAAGCTATTAAAGAGGCCTGTTTGAAGAAGCCTGGATGGAAGAAAAAGGATACCCAAAAAATTCATGTCTTAGGGAAATTGGCTGATATAATGTTGGGAAATGTAGTCATTCCAAAGTATATTGACCCTGGAAGTCCTGTAGTGCAAATACATATAAATGGCCAAATTGTAAAAAATATTTTGATTGACTTAGGTGCTGCCATTAATGTCATGACAAAGCATACTATGGACTCCTTGAACATTCTAAACATTAGGTCTACACCTACACTTCTGCAGCTTACAGATAGCTCCACAGTTAAACCTGATGGAATGGTGGAAGATGTAATTGTCACTCTCGAATCTTGGGAGTATCCAGCTGATTTCACAATATTATCAGTTAAGGAAACTTTAGGAGGGTATCTAGTTATCCTTGGTAGACCATGGTTAGCCACTGTTGATGCTTTTATAGGATGTCATTATGGAGATATGACTATTTCTGATGGACAGTCCACAAAAAAATTGGCTTTGTATCCGCCTGCTAGACCTCAACTAGATTTGTCCCAACCTGTTTGGCCAGATGTGGGGGAAGAAACTGAAGAAGCCAATTCATTGGTTCAATTAACGATGCTTCAAAATGATCCATTCGCACAACTTCAGAATGAGGATGCCTTGCTTTTTCAATTTCTGCAGTTTAACTCTGATATGGGTAGTTCATCTGATCCAAATAGTAGCCATCTACAATGTTTCCTGCAACAACTAAATTCTGAGAGTTCGCTGCCTAAACTTCCTATAATTTTTCATAACTTGCTTCCACAAAAGGTACAAACATCACCTGTAGATTCTATGAGTAATCTCACTAAGCAGATAGAATTATCTTCAGGTCATTGTTTGAATATCAATAGCAAGCTGTCACAATCCCAACAAGCTGTCTTATTAAAAATGCTACAAGATCAGCATAAAGTTTTTGCATGGGAATATGGGGACATGCAAGGAATAGATCCTCGAATTTGTACTCACAGGATCTATATCAAAGAAGATTGTTTACCAGTTAGGCAGCCTCAAAGAAGAGTAAATCCAACACTTAGAGAAATAGTTAAAAATGAGCTTCAAAAGTCGCTTGATGCTAGTTTTATTTACCCAATCTCTGATAGTCAGTGGGTTTCTCCATTAGTTATTGTCCCTAAGAAAGGTGGAAAATGGAGATTGTATGTAGATTACAGAGAGTTGAACACTGCCACTAAAAAATATCATTTTTCACTATTGTTTGTAGACCAAGTACTAGACTCACTGTCTGGCAAAAGATATTTTTCCTTTTTGGATGGTTACAGTGGGTACAATCAGATAAAAATTGCCCCTGAAGATCAAGATAAGACCACTTTTACCTGTCCATGGGGAACATTTGCTTACTCGGTCTTGCCTTTTGGTCTATGCAATGTGCCAACAACATTTCAGAGAGCAGTAATTAGTATCTTTGCTGATATATCTCATGACTGTATGGAGATTTATATGGATGATTTCACTACCTATGGAATCACATTTGAAGAAGCACTGGAGAATTTAGAAAAAGTATTGAAAAGGTGCAGAGAGAAAAAATTGTCTCTAAACAGTGAAAAGTGTTTTCTAATGATGGAAGAAGGTATTGTTCTAGGCTATCATATTTCCAAGAATGGAATTCAGGTTGACCCTGCTAAAATTGAAGTTATTCTGAATTTACAAACTCCTGCAAAACAAAAGGATGTCAGAAGCTTCCTTGGCCATGCAGGGTATTATAGAAGATTTATAAAAAAATTTAGTAAAATTGCCAGTCCACTTTATGCATTATTAACTAAGGATTCTCAATTCGAGTGGACAGAGGCCTGTGAAAAATTCTTCCTGCAACTAAAGGACTTGCTTACTAAAGCCCCTATTCTTCAAGGTCCAAAATGGAATTTGCCTTTTCACATACATGCTGATGCCTCTGATTTTGGTATAGGGGCAGTCTTAAGTCAAAAAGAAAATTCAATTGAGCATGCTATCTATTTTATCAGCAAGAACCTTCAAGGTCCCGAGCTAAACTATACTGTTACAGAAAAGGAATTGCTCACAGTAGTGTATGCTTTGAATAAGGTTAGGCATTATGTCACAGGTTATCAGATATTTGTCCACACTGACCATGCAACAATCAGGTATCTAATGAACAAACCTTCCATCTTTGGTAGATTGGCAAGATGGCTCCTGTGGTTACAAGAATTTGACATTACAATCATTGATAAACCAGGAAGAGCTAATGTTGTGGCTGACTTTTTATCAAGACTTCAAATAGCTGCACCTGCTGAACACAAAGTCATTGATGATAGGTTCCCAGATGAACACTTGTTTTCCATTGTTGCACATACTCCATGGTATGCAAACATTGCCAATTATCGAGCAACAAGCAGAATACCAGCTCACTTTTCTCCAAAAGACAAGAAATTGTTAATAAAGAAGAGTTTTAACTTTTCATGGATTGCAAATTGTCTGTTTTATATTGGACCTGATCAAGTGATGCGAAGATGTGTAAGAGAAGATGAGACTTATGATATCTTGCATGCTTGCCATGATGAACCATGTGGGGGACATTTTGCAGCAAAGAGAACATCAATGAAGGTTCTTACAATAGGGTACTACTGGCCAACGTTACATAAGGATGTTGTGGCCTATACAAGGAAATGTGACAGATGCCAACGTATGGGAAGACCAATCAAGTCAGATGAAATGTCACTATATCCATAGGTAATAGTCACCCCTTTTGATAAGTGGGGAATAGATTTTATGGGACCAATTGATCCACCATCAAATGGCAAGTCATACATTCTAGTTTGCACGGATTATGCAACAAAATGGGTTGAGGTAAAAACTATGACTCATGCTCGAGATAACAAGGTTGTTGTATTTCTGTATGAACAAATTTTCATTAGATTTGGAGTTCCCAAAGAGCTTATAACTGATCAGGGAGCTCAGTTCACATCTAATTTTATCACTGCACTAATGAATGACTATAAAATCAAACATAGGAAGTCCAGCCCCTATCACCCTCAAGCCAATGGTCAGGCTGAGGTTACAAACAGGGAAATTGAGGCGATCCTAACAAAAATAGTGCAGCTCCATAGAAAAGATTAGAGCAGTAGACTTCCTGAAGTAGTCTGGGCCTACAGAACTACATGGAAGACAACAACTGGGTTTACACCTTTTGAGCTACTTTATGGGAAAACAACCATGTTTCCCATAGAATTTGAGCACAAAATTTTGAGGACAGCTCTTGAACTCAATATGGAAATATCTGAAGCACAGAAGGAATGTTTCCTACAGCTAAATGCTTTGGACAAAATGAGAAAAGCTGCCCTGCAACATACAGAAACGGTCCAACAGCAAAGCAAGAAATGGCATGATCAACACATCAAAACCAAGCAATTTTTTGCTGATGATTGGGCTCTATTATATGATTCTAGATATCAAGAAAACCAAGGTAAGCTCACAACACACTGGCTTGGTCCCTATGAAGTTGAGAATGTGTTCGACAACAGAGCTGTACAGCTGGCGATAATTGATCCAGTCCGTTTTAAATTGCTAGTTAATGGCCACCGACTCCGGTTGTACCATAAACCAGTGTCAAAAGAAGAATTCATGCAGCAGTTCATTTAGGATTCTACCGCTACTCTTCCTGCAGCCAAAGGCTTTAGCCTTTCTCCTGCAGCTTCACCGTAATTTTAAAAAGCATGCTCATAATAAAGGTTTTCTTTTTAAAGAAACCCCTTTTTCTCCATTCTCACTTGTCGCCACATCTCACTTCTTTATCATCCATCCCATCCATCCATTCCATCCATTCATCTCATCCGCCCACGTCACCCATCCACCTCATCCATCCGCATCACCCTTAATTATGATATCATTCCCAATTGTCAACTCATGAAGACTCCGTCATCTTTCTTCACACGTACACACAATTATCAAAGGTATGCCATATCTTTTGTTATCGCATATTTGATTTATTTTATTCTATTCATTTACTGCTATGCTTGTACCAGTTATTATTACCCGATCTCTGCCTATTCTTTAGTACATGTGATGACACATGTCATACTCTAAGTAGGGGGCGGGGTAATCCACCTTTTAAAACCCATCTTTTTGTCGTTGCCACAATTGCGCAGATAACCTTTCTTTATTATTTTTCTAGTACTTTCCAAATATGATCGCATGTCCTTTTCATTGCATATTTTTCTTGTAAATTACAATAAAAAATGCTTGTTCAAAAAGTTCATTTTTGGAAAAGAGAGAAATGTGATGGTACGACAGACAAAAAAAACCAGAACAGAAAGGGAAACAGAGGAAAAATTTTGAATTTTCAGCAAGGGAGTTGAGTTCAGCTTGGGGAAAACTATGAACATGGGTGGTCAGCTGGTGCGACATGAGCTTGTAGCTCATGAATTATTATTGCAAAATCCTCAAAAAGTTCAGGCATTCAGCCTCTGTGGATGGTTAAACTACTTCTTGAGTTTAAATGCTTTTGATGAGGAGGCTGCTGGGGAATTTTTGAGAACCCTTTCTGAAGGGGAGGCTACTGTATGGGATCTAACGGTTGTTGCAATTGAAGATAGAATTACTGAAGTAACCGGGCTTCCAGCCGTTGGAGAAAATTTTTCTTCAGATGCTTCCTCTGCAAGGGCTGAATTTTCAATACCCACTGATGGACCTTTGGAAGTCTCCAAGAAGATATGCAAGTGGGTATTGTTGCCTCCTCCTTATTTAGAATACACTGCTTACATAATCAGGTATTTAACCTGTGAAGGCCGTTTTTCCTACCTGCATTCTTATCATTTCAAATTATTAAGTCATATAAGGCATGGGTTAGTTGTAAATGTTATAAATTTCCTGTTAAAATTTCTGGAACAAAGTGCCCACAGAACCCAACAAGGGAAAGATAATTCTATTGCTCACCATGGCCTTATCAAATTATTGATTGAATGCTCTTTGAGAGATGTCTCACCTCTTTCCTAGCAACAATTCGTTGCCCAAAAGAGCTTGCAAATTCCACAACCCCCTAGGGTACTTACCCCATGGCCTCAGAAGAAGAAAGAAGAAATTGCGTCTACCATTAGAAGAACAAAGCAAGGGTCATCTACTCTTGTAGCACCTGGTCCTACAGCTCCCCCACCGGAATCCTCTGCTCGGGTACAAACTAGGTTTGCCACTAGGAGAGAGAAGGGATAAACAAAGGCATGAGAGTCATTTGGGGCAGAACAAACCCCAGAGTCTGACCCTCATTCTCGAAAAAGGCAATGCTCTTCTCCTGCAACAACCTCCCCTGCAGCCGTCTCTCCTACAACAACACCTGTTGCTATCATCAGTTCACCATCATCCTTTGGTAGGGAAGAACTCTCTAGGCAAACCAGAAAAGAGGAAGGCTACCAGAACACCTCCTACAGCCGCACTAGTGCCAAGAAGAGTTTCCACAAGGAAACAATGTAAGATCTCCCTTGCTTCATCTCAACCAGAGGTTATTGTAATTCCAAAAGAGTCTGTAAAGTCTGAATTTGATGTTTCTCAGAATGTGTCTGAGAATGCTGCACAGAGTTCATTCATTCCTAAAGAGGAACCAGTTGAGACAAAGGAAATGGGGCATAATGAAAAAGGGTTACCAAGTCTTGATGACTTGGCTACTGCTGCTATGCAGTTTTCGGAGGAAGCACAGTCTTCTCCACTGCAGCAACAAGAATTCATCCTGCAACAAGAGCAGGAACAGACTGAACAATTGGATGTGGCTAGTGAAGCTACATTTCCCCCTGCAACTTGTAAAGCCATTGTTGTTTATAAGAAGACATTTTTGATTGAGTTTTTGGAATATGTCAAAGCTAACTGGGAACTAGTTACATAGCAAACTTTGAATTTCTAGCACATGGCCCAGACTGACATGCAACAAAGTCTATGGGAGGTAGAAAGGAAGAAACTAAAAAAGGAAATTGAAAGTCAGAAACATGAAATTTTTGAGTTAAAAGCAAAAATGGATGAAATGTTAAAAGTAACTGTTCAGATTATGGAATGCAGACCACCACCCAGAGTTTATGCTCTGTGCCTTAAGGAACAATTCTTATGGTTCCAACTAATGAGAATTTCTAGAAATCAAGATTCTATACTTCACACTGCTAAAGAATTTTACGATGCATACCAGGTAGCCCCTAATTGGTTAAGAAATTCTCTGTGTGAATTTTATTTACATGGCTTTTTAATTCCATTTGAAACAGAATGGAATCCTCTTCTGTATATTGGTGATATCCATTTGAGATCATTTATATCATGGGCGGCAAATGAAGCAAATTATGGCAGGCAATGGGAAACATATGAGGAAGCCGAAAGGAATGAGCCTGCTCCATTACACTCTCAAAGTGTAGACCCCCATGCAATGTTGAAAACCTGGTTTACTTTGACATATGGCATTCATAATAATACAGCCAGAATGAAAATATTTGATCTTAGGAAACAGGTATATGATGAATTTCAGGAGCAACCATATTCATTTGGGAGACTGTCATACACCAGAAGTGAGAAAAGGCGGGAAAGATTAACTGTTGGGCTGAGAAGGTCCGAACCTCATAGTCCCCTAAATTTCACAGCAACTCTTAAGCGATCAAGCAGATATATACAATTGGGACTTTAAAAGAGATTTGAATTGTGGTTGCCATTGACATTCAGACCTCCTGTGCTAATGTGGCCCCTTTATCCTTACTAGGCTACAAATCTTAATAATGATTTAGAAGCTCTTATGTATGAAAGGTGGCAGACTTTCAGAGGATTTTATTACAGGTTTGGAACTCCATTTTAGAGTCATGTCGCAACCAATGATTTCAGAGAAACTACCAGGAAAGTTAATGCTGGAGGACTAGCATTGGGCTAAGTAGGGGGTAGAATGATGAGCCCAAAATGTGCTCATAGTTTGGATATTATGATGAACTTTTAATACCTTTACTTTTGTTATTCGTGGTTGTTTAAACTCTTTTGAAACCTTTTATTGGGATATTCTATAGCAAAATATTTTCATATTCCTCTAGCCTATTGTGTTGTCTTGACTACATTTATTACCCCGTTGACTCCCTAAATGACTGGTATATCGCATATAGTTTTTGAATGATGAAATAGATTTAAATATGTGATTAATGAACGAATATTGTGTATGTGTCATGCACCTTTTCTTTCGCATCTGTAACCTTGTGTTTCACAGATTGTTGAAGAAAGTATGATCGAGTCAAGCGTAGCCGATCTCGGCCTTGCAGTAAAGTCTATTTCCTGCACGACTTCGAGGAAGCTCTGGCGAAGACTCTTTGACTGAAACCATTGGGAAGGATTTTTAATCTAGAAAAAGTGGAGCGCTAGATTCTCTCTGGATAGGGTTGAATGGATAAATTCATTTATGAAGTTTGTTCCTTGATTCTGGGATACACTTTACTTCCACGCTTTTCTTTGATAGGGTTAGTTAGTTAGTTGTTCTCTTGATTTTAAATAAGGTACTCCTCCTGCACGAGTGAAAAAGGAGATGATAGTTAGAAGTAAGATATAAGCATAGTGATAGAGAGATAGTAGGTATTATGTAAGAGTCAGTATGATAATAATGAAAAGCATAATCTGTATGACAAGAGACAAAGTTTGTTGTTAGTTTCCATATCAACAAAGCAATGTATACCATTCTGTTTTCATGAATAAAGTTTGATGAAGTTCTGAGTTAGCACTTGTGTAATCAGTAGATGCTTGCTAAGGGGGCCCACTTAGTAAGTATCTATAGCTAGTTAGTTAGCTGTTCTTTTCTGTTGATCATCAGTTAGCTTTCATCTTCGAAGTTTCCATACAAAATCAGTCTTGTATTGCTCCTGCAACATCGGGAATCCATCCCTGTGCCTGTTCCTGTAGCATAAGACCAGTTCATAGTTTGTGTTTCAGTCGTAGCTGTTATGGTTTCTGTTTTAGTCAAATCATGGTTGAGTTAAAAGAACTTTGCATTACCTTCCTATAGCGTAGATAGAATTCCTTCCAAGTATTTATTTCTGTTAAGTTGTGACCGAAACCAGTTCTTAGTGCATATATTGTGCTGCGCCATGCAAAGTATACGTTCCCTGGTTTGACAAGTAAATGAACGTCCATAAAGAGATATTAGTCACCTGCTAGAATGTCCAATTCCCAGGAAAGGTTTTACTGTGATTTTCATATCCTTTTGTGGGTGCGACCAAGTCCCACCCTAGATTTTTGGGGTGGGTTAATATTTTTGATGCTTTTGTGGATTTTATCGAGTTTTTAGTTGAAATAAACCCCGAGATCTAAAATAAAGGGTCTTAGGGGCATATTAATGATGAATTAAAGGGACATTTAATGCAAGGGTGCTAAAATAGGTCCAAATTAACTGTGAGATTGCACTATTTTCAAGAGCATACAATTTTCTATACTACATATATATCTCTACATATCTCTCCCTCTTTCTATCTCTATCTCTCCTTGTATCCCTTTAGTTGTATTACTCCCTCTTTATATCTCTCTACTTCTCTCTCTCTCTCAATTTTTCTCCCTCCATCTCCCTCTCCCTCCCTCTATCTATTTATATAATCTCCCTCTTCATAAAGTTATCTCCATACCTCTCTCTCACTCACATACACACACACACCCTATTTCTACCTCTCTATCTCTATCTCTTTGTCCATCCCCCTCTTTTCATCTCTCTCGAGCTCTCTCTCCCTATCTCTCTATACCTCTCTTTATTACTTGTCTCTATCACCTCCTTTCTCTCTCACTCTTTTCCTGCTCTATCTATATCTCCCTATCTATCTCTTTATATCTATATCTCATTATCTCTACCTCTCTCTCTTATTCATTCTCTCTCTATCCCTTTCTATCCATATCTTTCTATACCTCTATCTCCCTATATCTCTAGATCTCTCTCCCTATTCCTCTCTATCTCTATATATCTCCCTCTATCATTATATCTCCCTCTTTCCCTCTCCCTCTATATATTGATCTATCTCTCCCCTCTTCTTCTTCTCTCTCTACCTATCTACCTATCTCTCTCCTTTTCTCTACCTCCATCTCTCTATCTACCCCCTCTCCATCTATCCCCCACTCTCCCTCCCTCCTCTATCTCCCCTTCTCTATATCTCCCTCTTTCTCTCTACCTCTTTCTCTCCCCCTCTCTATCTCTATTTCTCTCTCTATCACTTTATTTACCAACTATATCTCTCTATCTCCATATTCCTCTATATTTCTATATCTATTCATCTCTATTACTAAATCCATATATCTCTAGTATCTCTCCCTTTACCTCTCTTTATCTATATATATTCTCTCCATCTCCCTCTATATTCCTCTCTACCTTTCTATAGGGAGAGAGGGTAAGTGGAGATAAAGAGAAGTAGAGAGGGAAGGTTAAAGAGGTAGAGACAAGAGAGAGAAGAGAGATATCAAAAGGGAGAGATAAGGGGAAGGGGGAGGGATGGAGCGAGAAGTACGTAGAGAGAGAAAAAGAGGGGAGATAAAGAGCAGTAGAGAGGGAGGTTGGAAGGGAGAGATAGAGATAAAGAGCTAGGGTGGGAGGGATATAAGAAAAGGTAGGTAGAAAGAGAGATGGATGGATATGGGGGACAAAGAGAAGTAGAGACAAAGAGAGAGAGAGGTAAGGTTGAAGGGATAGAGGGAGAGGTAGGTAGAGAAAGGGAGGGTGAGGGGATATATAGGGAAGTATAGATGGAAGGGGAGAGAGATGTAAGGTGGAAGGGGTAGAGTGATATGTAGGGAGAGAGGGTGAGGGGAGATAGGGAGAAGTAGAGAGGGAAGGAGAGAGAGGTAGATAGAGAGGGAGAGGGAGAGGAATATAGAAAAAGAGAGAGAGAGAGCGGATATGAGAGGTAGGTAATGAGAGAGAGGTAGCATAGGAGGGATAGATGGAGAAGTAGGTAGAGAGAGGGTGAGTGGGAAGGTAAGAGAGAGGTAGATAGGAGAGAGAGAGAGGGTGAAGAGATATAGACATCTAAAGGGAGAGAGAGGGGAAATGAGGGAGGGATGGAGTGAGAGGTAGGTAGAAAGAAATAAAGAGGGGAGATAAAGAGAAGTAGAGAGGGAGGAAGGAAGATAAAGGTAGAGATAGAAAGGTAGGGTGGGAGGGATATAGGGAGAGGTAGGTAGAAAAAGATGAAGATGTAGATGGGAGATAAAGAGAAGTAGAGAGAGAGAGGTAATGTGGTCACCCTCCATCTCTCTACCTATATCTCCCTCTATCCATCCAACCTTACATCTCTCTTGTCTCTACTCTTTATCTCCCATCTACATCTTCCTCTTTTTTTACCTACCTCTCCCTATATCCCTCCCACCCTACATCTCTATCTCTACATATCCCTTCCTCCCTCCCTCTCTAATTCTCTTTGTCTCTCTTTACCTAACCATCACTCCATCCCTCCCTCATTCCCCCTCTCTATCCCTTTAGATATATCTATATCTCTTTTCCCTCTCTCTCTATCCTCTCCACCTCTCTTACCTTCCATATGACTTGGGAAAGATAGAGGGGAAGAGAAAGGGAGAGAGGTAGGTATAGAGATAGGTAGAGAGAGAGAGGGAGAGGGAGAGGGAGAGGGAGAGGGAGAGGGAGAGGGAGAGGGAGAGAGTGTGGGGAGGGAGAATATATAAATATATAAAGAGGGAGAGGTGGAGAGAGAGAGATGAAAAATAAATCCAAAAGGTACACTTATACATTAAAAAAGTGGAAATATCAATGATGCATAAAATGTGAAAATGAAACCCTAATGCGGTTTCCAAGGATAGGTAGGGTAAGTAAAATTAATTTCATAATTAAGATAATAGGGAAAGGTGTAACAATATAAAATTGATGAAGAATTGGGAATGCAAAGATTGTGAATATAAAATTGAGATATAAATACCATATAAGTATAGATCTAAGAAACCCTAATATGAATTAAGGAGAGAGAGTGAGAGGTGAGAGGGAGAGATATAGAGAGATAGCTAGAGGGATAAGGAGAGAGTTGAGATTGAGTTAAGTAGAGAGGGAAGGATGGAGGGAAAAAGAGGTAGAGAGATAGGTCTAGAGAGAAAGAGAGATATAAAGAGGTACAAAGAGAGAGGGAAGGAAGGAAGGAGAGAGGTAAAGAAATAGGTCTAGATCTCAAGGAGTGAGAGAGAGTGAGAAAGATAGGTCTAAAGAGTGACAAATAGAGAGGCAAGGAGGGAGGGATGGAGAGGTAGATTGATAATTTTAGAGTTCAATAGATTGAGATGGAGAGGTCTAAAGAGGTAAAAATAGAGGGAGGGAGAGAGGGAGAGACAAGTGGAGAGATAGGTCTAGAGCTTAAGGGGAGACATAGTGAAATATAGAGAGGTAGAGAAAGGGATAGAGAGATATGATGAATTATGAATATTTTTTCATCTCCTTACTAAAAAAAGTATAAATATTTCATTATTGATTACTTTTTCTAATGTTTCAAGTATTTTGAGATGATTGTTACATAAAAGTCATGAAAAACTGACTTTATATGCAAAAGTAGTGAGCATTTGATGTTTCAAAAATGAAATATTAAGTTCAAATGATTATAATTAATTTTTGTGTATAATATAGAAACACTACCTATCCTATTAAGTAGAGATCTTAATCACCTTTCCAATGCCTATAAAAAATCAAAATTTTGTTAAGAAATGCAAAAGTTATGCCCATTTTACTAAAGAGGGTTTTTTGGGCTTTTCAAAATGGATATCTATTTTGCAATAATGGATATCCATTTTGAAAAAGCACAAAATGGATATCCATTTTGTTTTATATCCATTTTGGGATTTTTCAAAATGGATATCCATTTTGAAGACATAAAAATGGGTACCCATTTCTAAGAAACGAATATCCGTTTTATTTTTCAATATGGATATCCATTTTGAAGATATAAAAATGGATACCTATTTCAACAAAATGGATATCTATTTTATTTTTCAAAATGGATATCTAATTTGAAGACATAAAAGCGGGTACCCATTTAAAAGAAAAAAGAATATCTACTTTGTTTCTTAAAACATATATCCATTTTTTTTCACAAATTTTTTCTCTCCATTTTTTCTTGGAGATTGTTTTGGGATTTGGATTAGGGGTGTCCAACCTAAAAAGTCAACTTCCCCAATGTGTTTACAAGGGTTGCAATAGTTTTTTGAACTTCACCCTTCATGCCGACAACTTTTTTTTTCATTCGAATTTGATGACATGAAAAGGGTTTATTCAAAAAATTGTCAAGATTCTACCAATATAAGATATGCTTTATTTTGAATTTAATAGACAATATTATTGATTTTCTACATGTACTATGTGTAAAGTCCTAATTGATAGGTTGATTGAAAAACACCTATAAATTTTAAACGATTATATATTTTTTGAATCTGAAAGATACGTCACACACTATGCTTCACAAACTATAGTTTTAAAAAAATGAATATTGTAATTTTTTGATCAAGTTAGGGTGGTCGGAAAAATGGTTTTTAATATTTAAAAAATTCCTACTAGAAAATTCATAACTAATTATTTACTTGCAAAACAATTACAAAAAATATGCATCACATTTGGGCATGTTTCCTCTACTTATATTGAAAGATTCAGAAAAAAAGTATTTATTTTTCCTCCCCATTAGGGTGGTCAGACAAACACATGCTTTTTATTTTTTTTCTTGAAAATTGAGTACTACTGCATTGAAATTTCAAAATTTCACCAAATCAATTTACTTTTTTCTAAAAAAGGACTAGTAGCTTAGAAACAACATTTAATTTTTTACAAATTTTGTTCTTACATATTTTAAAAATTATTTTAATAACCTATTCAAATTTTTATGTCAAGTTTCCTAACTCTACTTTTCTGAATTTTTATTGCCACTTAAATGCCTAGTTTGGATCCCCATGATCCTACACCAACCCTTGTAAAATGGATTTTTTTCATGGTTGTGTACTTGGAAAACATCATCAGGAACCCTTTTTAAATGGTAAGACCCATCATTCTACTACCTTACTTGAGTTGGTTCATAGCGATCTCATATCATTTCCAAATCCATTTTTAGGAGCCAAGTATGTACTCACTTTCATTGATGATTAC
Source organism: Sequoia sempervirens (assembly GCA_007258455.2). Taxonomy (NCBI): domain Eukaryota; kingdom Viridiplantae; phylum Streptophyta; class Pinopsida; order Cupressales; family Cupressaceae; genus Sequoia; species Sequoia sempervirens. Next base: position 215,647 of record VDFB02039283.1, read on the forward strand.
TCTAATTGAACTTGGGTGTAATTTCTTAAGCACAAAGGTGATGTCTTTGTAATGATGGAAAAAGTACTCCCTAACATGGCCTTGATTTAGTGTTGTAATATGTCTAACATATTCATATTAGGTCTTGGGCCCTTGTGAACTAAATGAGCTTATTGGTGCCTTATTTAGAGTGTTGTAAAGTGTTGTAACACACTTTCACACTTTTCTAAGGTTTTTATTACATAATTGGGCTTCTTTATGCTTTAATTGGCCTTATTTTGCATCCACAAGCCTCATTTAATGCATATTTTTGAGGATGATCTTGACATAAATCAACATCCAATCATAATTCAAGTGTTTATAGGTTGTGTGGCCTAGCTTTGGTGGTCTAGGACTCATACGCCACCTTGGGTGTATGGGTCCCACCTAAGGTTCTGGGTCTTGATCCCAATTTTACACCTTTCTAAGCATTTTTGAAATTGGTCCCATAATTTATGCCTAATGAGACTCATACGCCACCTAGGGTGTATGAGTCCCATGTGGCCCAAAATTAAAATTAATTCAAATTCTTGGTGGGATTTTATCCTCCTAGATTTGATGTTGGATTGTAGTGTTGTAATTTTGGGAATTTTAGCATAATTAAGTATAAATACAAGTTTCTTTCACTCATTTTCACCCCAAGCATTCAAGTATTCATGCATATAGCAAGTTTGTGTTCACAAGAGCATTCAATTTTTTACAAGAGCCTTCAAGAGCATTCAAGGGTAGATTATCAAGTGTTTTAGAGCATGATTCAAGTATCAAGCATCATGCCAAAGTCATCATGCATCATGTTTGTTTTTGAGCTAAGAATTGTGATGTATGGTTTTATAATTCAAGCTAGCATTCAATTCAAGATCTATCCTATTCAAGCATGAGTTAAGATCTACATCCATTGGATCCACTTCATACATGTTTGCAGCACTTTATTGCTAGGGTTTGGTGATTTGAAACATGGATTGTGCATACCTTGACACAACAAAAAGCTATCCTCCAAATTATAGGAGTAAGACATCATCAACAAAGAAATGTGGATTATTTCTCGGAGACTCTAACAACCAAAAAACTAGACTACAATATTCTCTATAGAATTTTGATATTAATGACAACCAAACTGTAACAATCCACCCCTTTGTCGTTAATGGAAAAAACAATAGACTCTCCCTTTTTGGTGCACAATCTCTCCCCCTTTGGTGCACAATTTATCCCCATTTGACATCAAGGGAAAAGTGCAAACAAACTTTTCTCTTCCTCTTCAAACAACATATAGGCCCCCTATTAGAAACAACCACTACCTGCTCCCCTTGAGAGGTAGCCCCCATTAGTCCAGGAATAAAGATATGACTTAAATTTCTCCCCTTGGACAGATGCACCAACTATGCATCTTAGCAAGAAGAAGGAGGAGCAATTACCCCTAACCTCTGTCTGAGATATTTAGATGTATCCTTTGCAATTTCCTATTTTAAAATATCTACAACTTGATCCTTTGTAGACACATACTCCAACTTTACTTCTTTATTTGCAACCTTTTCTCTTAGAAAGTGATACCTGATTGATGTGTTTGGTTTTGGAATGCATCACTAGATTCTTTGAAATATTGATAACACTTTTGTTATCACATAAAATAGGAATGGGATCATCGTAATTTATTTTGATATCCTTCAATGTTTGCTTCATCCACAACACTTGAGTACAACAAGATGCTGCAACAATCTTTTTTGCTATTGATAAAGATACTAAATCTTGCTTCATACTATGCCATGAAACTAACCTGTTTCCTAGAAATAAAACACTTCCATTGGTGCTCCTTCTATCACTAATAAAACCAACCCAATCAACATTAATTTATGCACTCAGATCAAGGTCATTATCTTTTGGATACCATAATCCATAATTGAAAGTGCTCTTCAAATATCTGAAGATTCTCTTGACTAACTTCACATGAGTTTCTTTAGGATTATCTTGGAATCTTGTAACCAAACATACCACATGCATAATTTATCAGGTCTTGAAGCAGTTAAATACAACAACATTCCAATCATAGATCTATGTAGGGTTTGACAAGCCAATGAAGACTCACCATCTTTGCTTAAATGACAACCAATTACCATAGGAGTACTCATAGGTTTGCAATCTTCCATACCAAACTTCTTCAACATCTATTTGACATAATTTTCTTGAGAAATAAAAATACCATCATCCAACTGAACAATTTGAAGACCAGGAAAGAAGGATAACTCACCTATCATAGAAATTCCAAATTCATTTGGTATTTCTTCAACAAAATTCTTGCATATTTTATCATTTCCACCAAATATTATATCATAAAATATACAACTATTAAAATTCTTTTATCCTCAATATTGAAGTAAATATTACTATTTGTGGTACCTTTCTTGAAACCTTGCTGAAGCAAGTACTTGTCCAACCTTGCATACCAAGCCATAGGAGCTTGTTTGAGACCATACAATTCCTTTTTGATTTTGTACACCATGTTTGGGTCTTGATCTAATAACTAGAATTCATCAGGCTGCTCTATGTATACTTCTTCCAAATCTCCATTCAAGAAAGCTGATTTGACATCCATCTGATATAGTTTGAAGTCCTTACGGGTTGAAAATACAAGAAACATTTTGATTGCTTCAATTCTTGCTACTGAAGCAAATGTCTCTTCAAAATCAATTCCTTCTACCCGTGAATAGCCTTTACATACCATTTGTAGTGTAAAATAATGTACACCTTTACATTTTCACACTATATTTGCAACCCCTTAATTAATTGGACTTAATTAATCCTTTAATTGACCTAATTATGCATTCAAAATCCTAATTGATTTAATTTTACAAAATGGAAATCCAAATTTAATCAATGCATACACTTAATTACACATCATGGAAAATGTGTGTCCTAGGTTTAGGGCCTAGGACCCATTCGCCCAAGGGTGAATGACCCCCCCTTAAGTCTGGGGACCCAATTTTTAATATATTTTTGGCTTAATTTTAATGATCTAAATTCAAATTGCAAAGGTTAGCTTGTGTTGTTTAATTGTTGGGTAATTAAGGAAACACCTATAAGTACAAGGTTATTTTATCAATTCAAACTAAGCAACATTAAGGCAACTTTCACAAGAGACAATATTATTTTCAAGAGCATTGAAGAGCATATTTATCAGTCATCTACAATAGAAATCAAGATCCTATCATGATGTCAAGAATTATGTGTGTTCATGCATGTTTTTGGAGCTAACATTGTTATGTAGGTTTCAAGTCTTCAAGCATAAAGTCAAGTGTCCAATCAAGCACCCAATCAAGCCAATTCATGCAAGATCCAATCCTTAGAGAGATGTGTTAGACTCCATCCCTCTAAGGGAAGCCACTGATGGTTTGGTGAGTTGTAACAAGTCTTGTTCATTCATCATTTCTTACATTTTATCATTATTTCATTATCAAGGTTTAATTACCAAAACAGGGTTTGACCAAGGAAAACCCCTATCCACCAATTTTTTTTACCTCTCTTTGTGTTTGTAGATTTGCAGGTGAAGGATTGAAAGTTGATCAAAAGTGAAATTTTGCAAAGTTATCAAAGTTGTCAACATTGTCGTCAAGCCACAAAAAACTTAGATCTCAAATTTATTTCTGACTTTTCGACAATGGAACTTGGGGAAAATAAAATATTAGATCCACCTCCAAAGGACCCCTTAAGCTGAGGAAAACTATGTACAAAGACCCATTCACCCTTGGGAAAATGAGTCCTTGTAGGACAATTAGATCCCACTTTTCTGGGTAAGTTTGTCATTTTCTACACTTTTTTGGATTTTTCTGCAAATTGGTGCTTTTGTCTATGCTATCCTTTAAATATGAATTTCAAGTTTTACTTCACATAATTGAGTTCATTAAAATTTTTATTATCATCTACCAAAAGTGCATTTCAATCATATTTAACCATTTTCTGTCATAAGGAAAACAACAAATCTTCCAATAGGGTTGACTCACCTAAAGGTTGAAGGTCAATCCTACCTTTAAGGAACTCTTTTCCTAATAAAATTAGAGGTGTAAGTGTGTTCAAACCCTCACAAAATCACATCCTTCGCACTTACCTTTTTCTATGTTTCATCATTCTTGCTTTGTTTCTTACAACTTCTCCATCTTCATTCAACTTATTCCTAAATACCCACTTTTTTCTATCACATTCTTGTTCGTAAGCATTGTAACCAGTTCCCAAGTTTGATTTTTTTCAATCTGATTCAATTCCTCTTCCAATTCTTGTATCCATCCTTCATCCTTGCTAGCATCAACAAAAGCTTTTGGTTCTACCTTTGATAATAAATAAAAGTTTACTTGTTTAATTTTCCTTGCAAGCCTTATCCTGGTCATTACTCCTTCATTATTGTCTCCAATGATCTGATCTTCTAAGTGATTCTTTTGAACATACTTGGCAAGAGTCTTACTATAATTTTCTACTTTTTCTTATTTTTCTTCAAATTCTTCTTCTCCTTCTCCTTCTCCTTCTTCTTATTCTTCTAAGTAGGGAGGTGCATCAGATTTGTAGTCCTCAATTTCATACATATTCCAGGATGTGAATCTTCATCAACCTTAACAATAGTACTTTCAACTTTCTTTCCTAATCTTTCATTGTAGCACTTGTATGCTTTACTCTGAGCTGAATAACCAAAAAAGTACCTTCATTAGTTCTTGAATCAAACTCCCCCAAAACATCTTCATATCTTCTAATGTAACATTTTCTTCCAAAGATTCTAAAATACTTTACTATTGCTAGTCTCCCATGCCATAACTCATATACCCATCTTAGTGCTATTCACCCTTAATAATCCTCTATTTAGAATATGGACTACAATATGAACTACCTCTTTCCAATAAGCATTAGGTAAATTTTATTCCTTCAACATAGTCCTTGCCATCTCTTTAACAATCCTATTCATTTTTTCCACTACCCCATTCTGTTGAGGAGTTCTAGTAGAAGATAGATGCCTCTTTATCCCATGTTCTTCATAAAAATAATTAAACTCATTTGATGTGAAATCACCTCCTCTATTAGACATCAAACACTTGAATTTAGCATTCACTTCATTCTCAACCATTGATTTGAAAATATTCAATCTAGTAAAAGCTTCAAATTTATCTTTTAAGAATGTAAAACCATGTCATCCTAGAGAAATCATCAATAAAAAACATGAAATACCTTTCTCCTTGAAGACCCTTTGTTATGGTAGGTCCGCACAACTTAATATGAATCAATTCCAATGGTCTAGAAGAAGAATACTCTTTAGACTTGAAACTTATCCTTGTTTACTTTCCAAATTGACATTCCTTGCACAAGTACTTATAGGCTTGACTATCTTAGGCATATCTCTCACTGCATGTGATGAACTGATCTTCACAAGGTTGTCAAAATTGATGTGTCCCATTCTCCTATACCAAATCCAACATTCACTTATTTGTACCATAAGATAATTTCTCCTATTGGCATACTTTAGACTGTATATGTCACCATTAGTCCTAGATCCTTCTGCTACCAATTCTATCAAACTTCCTTTTTTGATTTCATATACTCTTTCATTGAATATGAGACCGTATCCTTTACTACACATTTGGATCACACTAAGAAGATTATGCCTGAGACCTTTAGCATACAAAACTTCTTTTGTCTTATTCTTTCCATCAATACTTATTGTACCTTTTCCACATATGCTTACTAAAGTATCATCTCCAAGCTTGACTATGCCTCGATTCCACTTCACAAGCTTGATAAACTTGCTCCTATCCCATGTCATGTGGTTGGAACAACCACTATCAATCACCCAAGAGTTTTCTTGATCTTTCACATGAAAATAAGTCTACACAAACCTTGAATATTTAGTTTCATCTTCAATCGTCTTAGCAACCATGAACAAGATTTCATCCTCATTATTCAGACCACTAGATTCCTCATCCTTTGAAGAGAAGGAATCTTCCTTGGAGTAGACTCTTTTAAAATTATTTCTTCTAGAATATTTGTTTCTATTTTCAGAATCTTTTGAAGGACATTTAGAAGCAAAATGACCAATCTATCCACAGTTAAAACATTTGAAAGGTAGCTTACCTTAGTAATTTTCGGTACCCCTCTTCAACTTCCATAAAAAGTTTGCTTCTTCTTCATGAGTGTCACTACTCTGATCAAATACTTTATACTTCTCCTTCTTATTGGATTTGAAAGCTACTTCCTTCTTTGGAGATTCTTTGTCAAACTCTCTCATTTCATAGGCGGTGAGAGCACCATATAATTGATCCATTGAAAAATTATCTAAATCTCTAGCTTCCTCAATAGGAGATAATTTAGGATTATAAGCTTTAGGAAGAGATCTCAGTACCTTTTTAACCACCACTCGTTCTTCCAATTCTTTACCAAGTCCTCTGATTTCATTGACCACATCATCTACTCGAAGAAAATATCCTGTAATATCTTCATCCTTTGACATTTTCAAGTTCTCAAACTTGCCTATGTAAATCTACAACTTGGCTTGTTTTACTTTAATGTATCCATAGATTCGACATCTTTTTCCAAACCTTCTTTATTGACTTGCAGTGCATTACTTTTCCAAGTTCAAAGTTTGCAAGCCCACTCAAGATAGCATTCTTAGCATTTCCATTGTTCTCATAGGCCTTAATCTCCACCAAATCAGTTGGAGGAGTAGTAGGAACAATATAACTATCCTTGAATGATTACCAAAAACCAAACCCTAAAGAGGTTAGATATGTTTCCATCTTAAATCTTCCTCAAGCTATTAGACTTGTTCTAAGGAACTTGGTTTTGATATCAATTGTTGAACACACTAGAATACTGAGAGGGGGTGAATCAATATTCTATCAAATCTCAAACCTTTCGAAACAAACAAATACTTCAAACTCTACCACATAACCAAGAACATGAAAGATGAAGAAAATGCATAACACAACACCAAATATACATGGAAAACCCCATAGGGGAAAAACCATGGTGAGAAAAGCTACTAGGAGCTACTATCCTAATCTAGCCTCACAAAGTGAACAACATTTACAACTTTGTTTAGGCTACAACCCAAGGAAGCTACAACTCCTTGATTACAATTTTAGGGTTACACCCAAGGAAGCTACAACTCCTTGATCTAGTCACACTCAGCCATGATTACATAATGATAGTCCTTCCACTGCCTGAAACTGATGATTAAGCTCACTCTCTTTTGATGATTGAAATTCTACTTTGTAAACTCTCTAAATTAATTCTTAGTTACTTATTAGCTCATTTCTTTCAAAAATTAAGAAGTTATTGCCTTCATCTCATTGCCTCCAACAAAAAATTAATCACACTTCTTCACATGTCTTCTGTCATAGGGATATGATCAAAATGGAATAAAAAATGATCTGCCACAACTGCTCTTACTCTCAGTCAATTACTCAATCATCACCATCACACCACACCCTAGATCAACTAGGTTTACAATTTATATATGATATTACATTGATTACATTTCACATGTTAGTAGGTTGGCCAAGAATAAAACAAACATGAAAAGTGTAGAGAGCAAGACCCAAAAGACTACACACAATACTAGGAAGAGGAAAACACGTTGTAGATCCCAAAAAACCCTTAAATTGATCCCAAAATAGTCTCCACATCTTTTATCTTCTATAAACATCATGCACACACTTTTTAAAATACAAATTAGGTCAGCCATAAACAAGAAAATATATAACATGCAACACATGTTGGCCTTCACATCTATTGGTGATACACAAGAATGATAAAGCATTTTTTTGTTTCTCCCAGATGAGTCAAGATGAACCATACAACACCTTCAAACACTCCTTAAGCTCCACAAAATCTTGAACTTGTGGTGCACACCATCAACATACCTTAGTCGGCCTCAACAAAGGAATAAACCAAGAAAACATTTATTTTGGACCATAGCTTGTATTGGAGAAGCCATAAACCAATTTGGGAACATCAATAAGCATAACATGATATTTAGGAACACTCTCATAAACCCCTTTCACAACTTCATGCAACAACAAGCTAGCACAAGCCAAAATACATTGAAACCTGTCTCTAAAAAACACAATACGATACACTATCACTTCTAACTTTCTCTATGGAAGGATTATGGGTAAAAGCACAAAGCTGTGTCACACTTTATAAAGGAAACAACCAACACTGATCCAACTTTTAAACTTGAATCACTAAAAAGTGGCATATATTTTTTGAATTTTGAAATGATGTAAACTAGTAAAATATGTATTTTTTAGTATATTTTATGTTTCTATTTAAAAATAAAAATAAAAATTATTTTAAACTAGTTTTTAATAAATTAACACTATAATTTAGTTGCTGATAAAATGCTAAAAAATGAAGTTGCATGAGACGTCAAACTTTTTATAGTAAATTTTATTTTATTTTTCTTTCAATTTTTGTGTGTGTATTTATAACTTGAAACTTTAGTGCATGGATATATTTTTTTCCAATTTTTATAAATATATATTTTTAAATAAATATTAAAATGTGTGTGAATCAAATAATAGTTGTTTCCATGGGACATCAACTTTCATATTAAATATTTATCTAAAATGGAAAACAAATTATACCATCTTGAAATAAATTCTTTTATCTAGTGCATCATATTTTTTTCAATTTTTTTAATAAGTTTTAGTATTTTTCCTTGGCATGGTAATAAACCTAATATTTTGTGCTGATAACCTACTTTTAGTAAAAATAAAAAATAAATATAAATAATAAATAACTATTAAAATAAATATATTTTTGAAAACTACACTTATGGACCTACAAAAGAGTATTTTTATATTTTTAAAAAATGTTATTTACATTAGTAGGAGTTATTGAAACTTCAAGTTTTTCAAATAATTTTATTTTTTTTGGTAAATTGGACTCAAAGTGGTGCTCCATATATTTTTAGCCAACAATTTTAGTTGAAAAAGTTGTGGAAGTATCTAACTTAGCTAGAATGAATCTTACTAGATCATGTGTTTGATCAAAATTGATTTTTAGTTAAAAATACTTAAATTCAGTTGTGTTGATAAGTTGGCTAAAAGTGTGACACAACTTTGTGCTTTTACCCTTATTAACATGAAAATTTTGATATAACACCTTCACATCTCAATGAGCTTAACTTTTGACCCACACAACCATATATTCAAATGCAAAGATATGTAGATCCAACCTTTACTCCTCTGAGAACATACTTATATAATCAACACAGTCTTCAATCTACCACTCTCAAAAATACCTTTCCAATAACTCAAATGATTTGAAATGTGGATCACACTTGGCTTGACACAAAAAAAGGCTATCCTCCAAATTGCAGGAGCAAGGCATCATCAACGGAGAAGTGCAGGGTATTTCTTAGAGACTCTAGCAACCAAACAACCAGATTGCAACATTCTCAATATAATTTTGGCATCGATGACAACCAAACTACAAGAATCATGAGCACGTAACAATGTGTAAATTGTTTTTATTGGTCACAAGATCAATGATAGATATTAAAAGGAGGTTCAATTGCATATAATTAATGATAAGGTGTCATGTGCATCTAGCTAGTTCATTTTGGAAAACCCATTCTATTCCTTGGAAAAAGGGTCAAATGCTTTTCATAAGAATTGATGATAAATGGCTACATGTTTGAAGCCACTGGAACAACCAATTGGTGAAATAAAATGCAATAAAATTTACAAATTATATTGTACCCTAGGTTGTTGATCTTAATTTGATAAATTTATGCATTTTTGATATTGTGCCAAACTTCAAAGAGTTTAATTTATCATTTGTAACTACATAGTTATTACTTAAGGTGTATCATGAAGTAAAGGTCTAGTGAAATAAAAAAATATTCCATAAAATAACCAAATCCACAAGTATTTAGGAAGTTTAACAACATTCTTGAAGCTCTATAAGGAGATTTGATAGCCTAGTAGTGTATTCAACAACATGGTAGAGAATTGTTGGGTGTAAATATGACCATGCGAGCCTTAATTAGAGAATATTGAGGTAATAACTTAGGGTATTGTAGATATTGTGTCATTGGTAGAGAAACTAGGGTAAAAATTAAATCCTTAGGCATGGGTTATGTTGGCTTCACCCTAGTTTTGGCCATAACTTTTAAGCTTCTATCATGTCCTCTTATTCTTTGACCTTGATTTTTTTTGTAAACATGAGCTTTCAAGCTCAATGGAACCATCTATGATTTTACCAATCTCAAATTATGCTCCCCTATGTCTTCACATTTTACCTTACTTGTATATGAGCTCTAAATCCTTGTGGTGGCCTTTTATTTGTGTCTAATTTCCTTTGTTCTCCATTATGCACTTTTCTAATTGGTCATTGTGTATGGTATATGCCTCATGGTAGTCTACTTGGGTGAATATAATGCATATCTATAGCGATTTGGCATTATTATTGGTAGGCCCACCTATATAGTAGGCATAATATGAAAGGCTTAATTTATTTTCTAATTAAATTTTAAAAATCAGCTAGGTACCATGTTGAGTTCATTTAGCATAATAAATATAAAGTGATGAAAATGCATGGATGCAGGTAGTTTTTTAAAGAATTGGTTCCTAGAAAATAGTGAGAAACTATTTGTGGTCATGCGTACAAGTTTTTGGGCCTTATGTATGTATTGGAGTCATGCTCCAAATTCCTTATTTTAAGATTATTTTGTAAAACATGGATAGTGATAGAGAAATGAAAACCCTTGCTTTATTTTATTGGTTTTTGGTGCAATGTTAGAGTCTGTTAGAGTTCAAGGTCTCTTGGAAGGTGTTATAGATGACTATGGGTGTGTATGCAAGATTTTTAAGATTTTTTTGGCCATATTCATTTTGTTCTTGGGTAAATAGGATTATGCCTTGGGCCAAAATTTGAATAAATGTATGTGTATATTGTAAGAATATACCTCACCACATGATGAAGCTCTTGGTATAAATATATTTTTTATAGACCATTGGTGAGCCTGACTTGACTTGAACTATTAACATGTGAGTTGAACATATATTGGAGGTGTATTATAATATTGACATGTGATCTTGCCTATACTCTTTGGTTATCTGTATTCCAAGTATGATAATTTGTGTTGTGTTCTTTTCTATGCTCTAAGAGTACGTAGGTCATTTTTATGTATTACAATTTATTTTGCAACAAGTTTCAAGGATTTAATAGAGGAAATAATTCAAATTCTCCTAAGGATGTAATATTTGATTATCTCCTTGTTGTTACAAGCATTATTTTTATATTTTGAACAATTGCATAAATTTTATTCTCATATTTGGGGCCTAACACTTTATAGTTTAAACATATCATATTTTATTACAAGTGAAGAAATAGGTTGAAGTGAAGAATGAATCAAATTCATAGAGTTGGTAATTATAGTTTTGCAAGTTGAAAATAACTTGTTGGATTATATGAATATAGTAATCCTCCTTCCCTATACCTAAGTACTAAATGTTGATCTTATGAGGGCTTCCTTACACATAAATGCTAAAATATTACTTACTATAAATTTGTGCTCAAATGATCCATCCTCAAGTTGATTTTACTTTTGGTTGCACTAATATCGCTTGTAATAAAACCCTTGGGGTTGGGACTAAATTGTAGTGTTATATATGCAAAGTTGAAAGATAATTTTTGTAACTGTTTAGAGCCACTTCATGTACAAGAATGCATAAATTATAATCTAGGGAATATAATGATGTGATTCTTTGTTTTTATATGGGTTTATGGTGTCTACTATAATTTTTTGGAATGTAGGAATATTTCAAGAAATTTCATGTGTACATTGAAGTTTCTTTGGTCATATATGCTAGTCTAATTATACATTATGAGGCTAGTTAATGGTACAAATTTGTAAAAAAATTATAAGGAATATAGAATGGCCTCTTTCTTAATGAAAGTATAGCATTCTTTATTGACATTGATGGATATTTGAAGTAGATTAAATATGTGCATCAATCTTGACTTTGTGATTTGTATGCACATGCAAGTCTATATCTAGTTGTAGTCCACACTTGTACTCTCATTTCTTCTTGTAGGTATTAAATTTATTTTCCAATGGATAAGACCAATCTTGATGACGAAATATTTACAAATAATTAATCTAATTACATAATTCTTGTTCCTTTCTTGTAGTGATGGAGTCATTTAGGTTATCTTTGATATCATGACTTAGTAATATAACTTATGCCAAATATACAGTGAACATAAAATTGATTAACATTTAGAGAGTCATGTTGGTATTGATCACAACTTACACATGTGCATGCAACACATGTGGGTACTCATATATGGAATAAAAAAATGATTTCATCATGTTTGTTGTATGTGTAATTATATTTTAATATACTTGAATGTGGTCTCATAGGTCTAGTTCTAATATCTTGTATATCATTAATTTATTATTCAATGTTTGGAGTTTATGATAAATTAAATGTATGGTCACTAATGGAATAATTATATTTTAGTATTTATACTAAATTGTGTTGTTAAATGACCTGATGAAACACCCTCTTAAGTTTAATCAAGATTTAAGAAGACTAATTTATCATTTTTTTATTTAATCATTATAAGTATCTATCCATCATCCTAAGTTTGTATTTCTTGGGAAATTTGGTCTTGGCTTGTCCTTTATGATTTATGGAGATACAACATTAAGATCCAACACAATGCATCATACATTCTTGGGTCTAGGTATTGAGTCTATACTTTATGAATATGGGGTTATAATTTTTAGTGCCAACATAAGGAATTGATAGAAGCATGAGGTAATGGAAAAAACCATGTAAGTACATGATCACATAATATTGATTGGAATACCTTAGAAAATAATTGATCCTCATGGAAATAAGAGAGACATGTCATTTGGAATTATTGTCAAGGTTGTAATGGGTTGCCTCTACCATAATTATTTTTAAAAAAGGTGTCATAAATCAACTTTGTGATGGATGTGTCAAAATTTCATATACAACATACCATTCCAAATTGTCAATCCTAGTGATAAGGTATGTAGACACATAAAAATGACCTAGACCCGCAAACCACATTCTTCTATGTCAAACATCTTCTTAACATAATTAAAATGTTTAATTATGTCCTATAGTCCAATTTAAACTATTAATTAAATAATTCTCAATTATTTAATTAATTCATGTCTTTTATTCCTCCTGACTATTTAAATAAATAAATTATATTTTATTTAAATACGTCGCTAATGTCTTATGTCCCTTTATAATTAAATAAATTCTTAAATTTATTTAATTATTATTTGTCCACCATTTCTTGCTGATTATTTAAATTAATAAACTTTATTTATTTATTTAAATACGCCATTAATTTCTTATGTCATCTTATAATTAAATAAATTTCTATAATTTATTTAATTATTATCCACCCTAGCTTTTTCTAATTTATGTCTTCCTATAATTAAATAAATCTCTTTGATTTGTTTAATTATTATCCACGTTGGCTTTTTCTAATTTCAAATTAAGACATTTATTTAAAATGGTCCACTTTCTAATTTTCTCTCCAAGTAAATAATTAGAAATTAATGATTTACTATCACATGGCCTCACTTTTGAATTAAATTAATTTTTAATTCAAAATGTCAACTTTCCCTCTTAAATCAAATAATTTCTATTATTTTTTGATTTTCCAGCTCTTTCTTTTTCCGTGCCATCCTTATCTCCTTGTCACATGCAATCTTCTTCCTTGATTTGATTTTTCTAAAATTAACTATTAACCATTGATTTCAAATTTCAACCTAATTTTTCCCTAACCGTAATTGTGGGTTGTCACATTTAATTTTAACGATTGATCTTAGGGCATTTTTCAATCTTCAATCTTGGCCATTCATCCAAAATTGAATTTTCTATAAAATGGCAATTTTGGCCTCATTTGCATATCTCTTAATCTCTGGGCATTGTTATCTCATGCAATCTTGTCTTGGGCATACTTCACATCTCTTGGCATTTTAGACATACTTTAGGATTGCTTACTAGTTGCATAGTGTAGCATTTTAGGTCAAATCCTTCAACATCTGCTTTAGTCTTGGCATAGTCATAAGTTTCTCACACAAAATCTGAGGGCAAACACACATTTTTAGCAAATAGAGAAGGTGTAATGGAGGTCAATCATGGAGTTTGAAGAATTTTGGCGAGATTATTCCTTTTGTTTTCATGTTTTACTCCTTTGTGCTTCATTATTTACTTTGGGTTTTGTTTATTATGCTTTAATATGCCGAACTGATGATTTCCATAGTTACATTGGTGAATCCGACACCAAAATCGTACATTTTCTATATTTTCATGACTTTTTTTTTGTAGGTATAGGTATGACATGACACATTTGCTATTTCCTATGATGCATTCGACTTACGACAATGCATTTTCTTGCCAAAACGATGCATATGCTCTACTACGACACATCCAATTTGTAGAAAGCCACATTCGCCATCCCACGACACATTTGCTTTGCAGGTCGACACATTTGTTTGTAGATTTCAACCTTCGGCCCCAAGACACATAGGACTTGCAGAGTGATGCATATGATCTACTATGACGCATTCGCCTAGTAAATTTTTCTTTTCGGATTTTACATAATTTTTCTAGATTTCTCTTTTTTATTTAATACCTTAGGGGTTTTGGGTTACTAACATTCTATTTCTAGCTTGTGGTGAGGAGTGTAACCTTGTTTTTGTTGATATTTTTTTTATCTAATTTTCAATTTCCTTAAGGAAAATAATCAACAAACAACAACAATTTTGCATTCACACTCATATGGTTAAAATTTACATGCATCCTCATGTCATGGGCTTAAAATGAACACACTCATGCATTGAAACTCATATGGTTAAAATGAACTTGCATCTTCATGTCATAGGTTTAAAATGAACTTTTTCTTTCTCACATCAAGTTAAAGGTTTAAAAAGAACAAAGTGTCTTAAGTGTCTTCTTCATATTACAATTTTGATAAATAAAAAGAACAAGTGTCTCCAATTTTGTGTAACCCGATTCAATAATAGAAGTATCCTCTCCCCTTGCACACTTGTGTGATCTTGGGTGTAAGAGAAACTGTTATTGACTCTAGGAATTGGGCCTTCCTTGGTGGGAAAAAGTACTCACCCCAATGTGACTCAAACTAACAACGAAGCTCTTTAGCTGAGCTACTCCCAACTGGTATACAAATGTGAATCCTACTAGAAAGCTTAGGATTACGAGTGCGGATGTGTCACACGGACAAGTGAATTCTCCAAAACCTTGTTGAGCATAACCTCTTCAGGCTGAAATTCCTCCTTATCGGAGCTAATCTTTCCCCATGTGTGGCCACTCGAATGGGTGCCCTTACTAATTTTTTTTGTCTAGTTGCTAAAATCCCATCTATTTGCTAGCGTAGCAATGATCATTGCAAAGGCATCCACATTCTCATAGTTCTTAGTAGAGGTGATCAGCCTGCCATGGGAGTTTTATGGGGGCTGGAAACTTGGTTGACCTAAGAAGTGAGTGCACTATAAGGGGGAGCCCGTGTGGCCAAGCTTCTGAATTCACCTGCTAAGAATAAGTGCGGTTGGGGAAACCCACCTGGAATCTAGCAAATATAGTCCTTGTCTAACCTCAGATTGTGCTTGTCTTCATTGTGCATGTTTTCAAACTTTCAAAGACAAGATATTGTGTTTTCCAAGTGTTTTCTAAAAAAATCAACAAACAAACACCTTTCACAGACCTGGAAACAATCATTCAACTTGAGACAAATATGAGATTTTTCCAAATTTGCAAACAAATTAGAATTCCATTATGCTGTAATGCATTTTCTGCAACACATTAGCTATTCTGTGTCGCATTTGACACTTTTTGTAATGCATTCACTTTGATAAGCCACATTCGCTACTCTATGCAACACATTTGCCTATACTGCACCATATTTTATCTACAGAACACCGCAATTGCTTTACTGTGCTCCATTTGTAACCTGGAATGTCACATTTGATTATCCTGAGACACATTTGACAAACTGCAATGCATCTGTGACCTAAAATGACACAATCATTTGGAAAAAACAAACACTATCAGTCCAAAACCCAAGACCAAACTCTACAATGCATTTGCGACTTTACAACGTAGTTGCTTCTTAGAACAACACATTTGACATAGTGAGCCACATTTGCATTCTTAAACAACACAATTGCCTATCATTTTGAAAAATCACAATCACTATCCAAGTTCGAAACCAGGAACTTTTAGTTTGTCTTTGGAAAATTTTCCTTAGTGGCCTCTATCCAAAATTAGATTCATACCTTTGTATTGTCATTCTCTAGACTTCACTATCATGTCTTCCATTGAACTTGATTTTCTTGCTAGTCAAGTTGAATATGAATTGCTCCATAATAGACAACACCAACAAGCCTTGGACTTCAAGAGACAATTATTCTAATCCAAAAACCAATGTTCTTCCTACCAACAATCCAAAAGTCTTAGTCATTCAACCATCTATCCTCACCATCAGATTCACTTAACATGAGCCATGTCATTAATCCACAACAAATGTCTACTTGTCACCCTTATCCTAGCCTTGACAAGGGAAGCCAATGTTCCGTTAATCCATTTCAATCTTCCATGTCCTATCCTAATCATTCACCTATTAATCTAGTCCAACTTTCCATGTCACATCCTAGTCCTTCACCTAATAATTCAGTCCAAGTCTCCATGTCTTAGCCTAGTCCATCATCCACTAAGCCCTTTCAAGTACCCATATCCTATCCTAGTCCTTCATCCATTAATCCTTTCCAAGTCACTCCATCACAAGCTATATTTAGTCATGAAAATCCTATCATTATCCAAAGTCACATCCCATTGTCTAAACTTGAGGATACATGTCAAAAGGAAAGTCCAAAGCATGACATCGTAACGTCACCTTCAGGTCAAGATCAAGGTAGTCCCTCCCATGAATCCATCCTTAAATCCACTCAAGGAGTCCTTCTAGACAATAATGGCATCCAAAATACACCCATCCTTGACAAAGATTCCATTCCCAATCATGTCATCCAAGACAATCCCCTCTTCGACCAAGACACTACCATTGACCAAGAAGTCCAAAATGATCCACTCCTTGACCTTTACGCCATTCATGATCAAAATAGTGATGCTTTTCAAAATGAGACACTTGCCTCCATGGGACACATATACGGTCTCTCTCTAGAACAAGACTCTTCTACTCTAGACATATTTGCAAATGATCGAGCTATAGTTGAATTCATTGGACTCTATGACACTGACCATAAAGATGGTTTTGACATCAACTTGGAAGCACCAATAGAATCATCTGAATCTAACATGTCACAAGATCAAACCAAAGATGTTAATCATAAATATGTTCCACATGTCAATGAAGCTAAGACATCCTATCAACTAGGATCATCCAATTTTGTCAGAGACGACTTTCTTGCAAACGAGACTATTCCAAGTAACAGTGTCCACATACACAATGGTGGGTTTGCATCTTGTTTCTATAATGACAAATACCCCATCACAAATAGAATCTATCAGAGCATGCAATATCAAGGCAAAGGATTAGGTATACACGAGCAAGGCATTCGAGAACCAATACAACTTTAGGAAAATTACAGATATCAAGGTCTTGGCTATTCCTCAGTCGGAAAATAAAATGATGTTAGTGGTACCTCCTTGATATTGGGGGAAAATTTATCTGATACAAACATCAAAATAGAGGCCATGAGTAGTCCTTGTCATAAGGTTTTTGTCAAAACTCCTTCCACCCACACCATGAACCGTCATTTCAACATGAATAAACCTTCTGTTTGGAACCAACAAAGACAAAAATCTTACAAATCAAAGGTCTAAAATCAAATGTCAAAGGCCATTGAATCAAACAAAAAGACAAGTGGACAACTAAAGTTAAAATGGATCCCAAAGAAAAATGGATCAAGCAAAGAAAATATTCTAAATCCAAAAGTCAATCAAAATGTGGAGCCACAAGAAAAGAGGTCTCCCACATATAATAAATGTCTACCCCCTTCAAAATGGTCATCACACAAGGCATATAAAATTCATGGTTCCAAACACTATCCCAATCAAAATTCCAAACTCCATTCACCACCCCAAGTTTGGAAAATAAAAATTCCTACATCCAAAATGCCAAATAGTCCATCCACACCTACCATCATCCATCATAATCCTACATCTCACCTATAGTCTAAAAATCCCATGTCACAAACCCGTCACATCTTGGCAACAACTCTTTATCATAAGGACTCTCATGGATCTCTATCATGATGGGCGTATTTTGATAAGGCTAACCCGAATATCAGAAAGGATCACAATAACATCAATCAGTTGTATACAAGTGCTATGATCCCAACAAGACAATTACTCCATAAAGGCTACTATTGGCATATCATGACACTAACATCTACATCAGCACCATCAAAGTGATCATCTAGAAAAATACAAAAAAAAAATAGTAAAGAGAAAAATTTCATCCAACAATGAAAACCTAGCAAACAGGTGCCCTAGATAAGTAGGGTGATCCCACAATAGTGGTTTACAATTTTTGGCCAAACTGGACACTAAAATTATTATTTTTAACTAAATCTTCACTTTCGGGCACCTATAGCAGCTAAACCATGAGGAATTTGAAGATGATGCAAACTAGAGTTTCGTGACATTTTTTTCTGTAGATTCTAAATATATTTTTTTTCATTTTTTTTGGAATCAAATTGCACTTCTTTTTCCATCTCCCTCGAAAACTAGTTTTTTTAGAAAACAACAATTTTAAAAAGTGACACTCACTATATAACACATAACTTTTTTTTCATGAAGGATAAAATTCTAATTCTTTCGAATTTAGATTTGTAACTATGATATCTAGTGCTTCCACTTGGTTAGATAAATTTTTATTGAATATTTTTTCTTTAATCAAGTTTCGAAGTCAAACCAATTACAATTCAGACATAGTGTGACTGTATAATGCATAAATTTTTTTGTATGTATCAAAATTCTTTTTTTTTTGTTGGATCAAGGACTTCAATATTTGGTGCACTCATATTTTTCATTTTTTTTTGGATAATCTACTATTTTTCCACATGTGCAGAATAGAGAGTTTTATTTTTCGGTGAAAAACCTATGTTTAATAAAACTAAAAAAACAAATACATAATAAAACCAAAACATATTAAAATTATAGTTGTTGGATATCTCATTCTGAGAACTACCTGATTCCAGTTGGGTTTGTGAAGTCTCCTCCATCTTCATCCTCAACATGAGCTTCAAAGCGTAAAAATATGGACTTTCAAAGTGCCTGAGGGGAAGAATGAGGGCAAAGGGGGGTTCGCTCGAACCCTAGTGCGAGCGGACCCCCTTCCAAAAAGGGGTTTTCACTTTTTTTTGTCCTTGCATGCATTAATTGGGTTGGTTCGAACAAACCCTTTTATGGTTCTTTCGAACCAACTAGTTTGTTTGAACCCATTTTTGGTTCGTTCAAACCAACTAGTTTGTTCGAACCCCCAAAATCAATTTTTTTTGCCATGGGGTCATTTTTTACAAGTTTTCCTTCCTCATTCGAATTGTAAACCACTTTTGTGGGTTTACCCAGTACCATGATGAAAACTTGACAAACAAGTGTCATGTGTAATTTATAAATTATCTATGTGGACTTTTACACTTGGGGGAAAGTTGTCTCATTTCCCATGCCTTCCTCATGACATTTACATCCGTCCATTTAGTCCATATCATTCACGTCCATTTTTCCCACCTACCTTGGTCTTGACACAAAACATGCACACATAAATCATGTGCTGGGGAAATTTTTTGACATGTCTATCCTTTGACCATCATACACTATTCGTGAAACATCATGTCATTGAGCTAGTGTAGCCTCATTATCCCTATGCAACATAGTCCTTGAAGATCATATGATAATTCCTTTAGTCTAATGTCTCTCATCTTTTACCAAGGCCACCTATCATCCATTCATGTATGTCACTTATCTTGGTTTTCCCTTGTCAAACGGTCTAAGGATACTCCATCATCCAAGTTTGTCCTGAAAAGATGTCATTCCAAAAGCAACAACTCTAATCCATCCAATCGTCAAACAACGTCGTCATTATCATCATCACCTGCTAATTGGTATTCAACTTGACTAGGGGTTCAATCATGTTTGTCCTTGGATTCTCATGTGTAGGCATCATTCACATGCATTTGTCGCAATCCTCATAAAATGAAAAAATATCAAAATATCAAAACATCTCAAAAAGATAAAAAAATCATAAAACACGTCAAAAGTCCAAAAAAAGCAAATACACGTCAAAAATTTAAAAAAATCAAAACATGTCAAAAACACAAAAAACATCCAAATAACTGTCAAAATCCCAAAAACAGAGTCAAAGTCCATCATGTCAGTCAATCAATCCATGTCATTGTCAAACTACGTTGCCTCTGCGACTAAACGTAGGCAAGACCATCTATTGATGCGCCCCTGAGGCTCCCTAGGTCATTCTTTAGCATTCGTAGCATAAGTCCAACAATTTCAGTCTCGTCAAACATAGTCACATCGGTTAAATAAGTTAGGCATAGTCAAACGCAGACACAAGTTAGTCATTTCAAATGTCAACATTTGAATTGTGAACCAAAATCAGACAACGTAGTCCAATCAGTCATACAGTCAAAATCAGTCAAATTGCCAAAACAATGTCAATCTCATCCAAAACAATGTCAATCTCGTCACTCTTTGGTCCTCTCCTAGATGTGTCCTTCTTGGACTTGGACCTTGTCAAAATGTCATTTTCCTCTTTTAGGTTGTGTCCTTCCTTACAATAGGCCCCGTCCAACTGTCAACACCGTCAAATTGGAAACCTGTCAAGCTGTTAAACGATCACGCAATCAAGCTTCGGTAAACAAATATTGGCAAACACGATTAAATGGATGTTAATTTTTTTGGTCTATTTGGTCTTATCTTTTTATTGTCTTGTCTTTTGGTCATGTTCCTAGCTACCTTGAGGATGTCCCATGAAGGATTTAGAGGTGCGATGATGTCTCATGACCTATTTTGTTTTTCTTTGACTGTTGTTTGTGGATTGTCTTGACAAAAAGACTGGGGCAGCTTCACCCTTAGTATGAGTTAGGACATTCCTTGTCTGTGACTGTCTATTTTGCAAGTGGATGACCTTGCACACCTTGGTCTATGTAAGTACATGATCACATAAGGAATTGATAGAAGCATGAGGTAATGGAAAAAACCATGTAAGTACATGATCACATAATATTGATTGGAATACCTTAGAAAATAATTGATCCTCATGGAAATAAGAGAGACATGTCATTTGGAATTATTGTCAAGGTTGTAATAGGTTGCCTCTACCATAATTATTTTTAAAAAAGGTGTCATAAATCAACTTTGTGATGGATACGTCAAAATGTCATATACAACATACCATTCCAAATTGTCAATCCTAGTGATAAGGTATGTAGACACATAAAAATGGCCTAGACTCGCAAACCACATTCTTCTATGTCAAACATCTTCTTAACATAATTAAAATATTTAATTATGTCCTATAGTCCAATTTAAACTATTAATTAAATAATTCACGTCTTTTATTCCTCCTGGCTATTTAAATAAATAAATTATATTTTATTTAAATACGTCGCTAATGTCTTATGTCCCTCTATAATTAAATAAATTCTTAAATTTATTTAATTATTATTTGTCCACCATTTCCTCCTGATTATTTAAATAAATAAACTTTATTTATCTATTTAAATACGCCATTAATTTCTTATGTCCTCTTATAATTAAATAAATTTCTATAATTTATTTAATTATTATCCACTCTAGATTTTTCTAATTTATGTCTTCCTATAATTAAATAAATCTCTTTGATTTGTTTAATTATTATCCACATTGGCTTTTTCTAATTTCAAATAAAGACATTTATTTAAAATGGTCCACTTTCTAATTTTCTCTCCAAATAATAATTAGAAATTAATTATTTACTGTCATATGGCCCCACTTTTGAATTAAATTAATTTTTAATTCAAAATGTCAACTTTCCCTCTTAAATCAAATAATTTCTATTATTATTTGATTTTCCAGCTGTTTCTTTTTCCATGCCATCCTTATCTCCTTGTCACATGTAATTTTTTTCCTTGATTTGATTTTTCTAAAATCAAATCTTAACCACTCATTTCAAATTTGAACCTAATTTTTCCCTAACCCTAATTGCAGGTCGTCACATTTAATTTTAACCATTGTTCTTAGGGCATTTGTCAATCTTCAATCTTGGCCATTCATCCAAAATTGACTTTTCTATAAAGTGGCAATTTTGACCTCATTTTCATATTTCTTAATCTTTGGGCATTGTTATCTCATGCAATCTTGTCTTAGACATACTTGACATCTCTTGGCATTTTGACATCTTGGCATTTTAGACATACTTTAGGCTTTCTTACTAGTTAAATAGTGGCATAGTGTAGCATTTTATATCAAATCCTTCAACATTTGCTTTGGTCTTGACATAGTCATAAGTTGCTCACACAAAATATGAGGGAAAACACACATTTTCAGCAAATAGAGAAGGTGTAATGGAGGTCAATCATGGAGTTTGAAGACTTTTGGTGAGATTATTCCTTTTTTTTTCATGTTTTGCTCCTTTGTTCTTCATTATTTACTTTGGGTTTTGTTTATTATGCTTTAATTTGCTGACCTAATAATTTCCCATAGTTACAAGGTAGTTCACATATTATTAAATATCATACTCAAAATGCCCCATATATGTATATGTATGCATAATTTCATGTATAATGGTGGTGGGTGATGTGAAAGATGGATGCCCTTGAAAAATGGTATAGTATCCTCATATTGTTATCCACCCTTAGGTATGTCTAAATCGAACACCTTCAATAAAAGGTATGAATGAATATTATACTCCATAATCAATTAAAGATACATAATTTTTTTTAAGAAGATCCACATGCATATTTTAATAAAAAACACATATCACCATGATGCATAAAGAAGTCCACAAGGTCTATTGAAGAAGGATCACTAAAATATGTATGTGGTACACACACATTATTAAAGAAAGAGTCATCGAATCTCCATCATGAGAAGATAAATAACTTTTGTTATGCTCATAATTAAACTTATCCTTAATAAACCATGAGATACAAGATATATAAGAAGGACTAGCAACCTCATGTGAAGGTGCAAAAGGTGTATCATGTATAGGCATATATACCACTATTGATAAAATAATTACAACCAACTTAAAACTCATGACTAGGTTAATAATCATTAACATGTAATCCCAAATCAACAAGCCAATGATGAGTCATGACATAAGGTGAATCAACATCATATGCAAGTGAATGTGAAAAATATGTATCTACAAAACTATGGTCCTCAAGGAAGAATAAATCAAGACAGGTAAATGGAGGAGAGATAACATGAGATGTATGAAGGATATAGTTGCTAGGTATAACATCAAATGAGCTAAAATCACTAGTTATCGATCTAGTTTATATAGGGATGAAGCAATGTCTAAGTGACTAGATCATATCGCACAAAAAGATACATCATCACAATAAAGCATAGTTATATAAGCAATGATATTGGTAAATAAAGTGGAGAAGATATACATGATAATAAAACGTAAACACTAATAAGACAAGTGCTACTAAAGCTAATATTAAAAAATAGAAAGCTAGATGTAATAAGTATAAAATGGAAGACCTAAGTGCAAAGCAAGGGCACTAGGTACGGTCCACGGGTAAAATATAGGTTATGTATTTAAATAAATACCAAAATCTAGAATGAGGATTAGTTAATGAAGCATAAGGATGAAAAGGAAAAATGAATCTAAAAATAAGATATAAATTTAGAAAAATATAGATAAAAAAACCCTAGGGGTAAGTTAGGTCATGTAAGATTGATTGATCCCAACAAAATGTATTAGAAAATAATTATTTATTAGACTTAATATAGGCTAATGAAAAGAAATGCTTACAAATTCACACATATCATCCTAGAATAATAATAAGTGTTTTGGTAATTATGTGGGATAGTGTATACTAAGATTAAATGCTAAAATTTATAGAGAGTACATGTAGTGAATAAGGGTACTTAGCTATATGACCAAAGAATGAATTATCTTTAATATATGGAATTGACTTCTAAAATATCTCTAACCTAGAAATGTAACCTATCTATCTATTAGCACATACTACTTTTTCCAAGGTTGAATGTGAACTCCCAACACCCCAGGATCAACTGCTAAGCCAATATATATATATATATATATAAAGAAAAGATTGTGAGATAGGATCAAACGAGATCATCACATGTGTCTTAATCATGTACAATGAGACAAATACCTCAACTTGATTATTAAATGACCTAAGACACAAGCATTAAATAACATGATAAGATAAAATAAGATCACATGACACCTAGGACTTCTAGAAATATTTCATAGGACCTAAGTAAACTTAACATGTACATAAGACCCATGAGTGAACTAGATAGGTAAAATACATAGTTTCACCATCTTTGGATTTGGAGCTAGATACAAACTTTAATCAAGGTAAAGTCTATGCTCATCTAGGTCTACTTTGTAGTCATATACTCTTCCTTGTACATGTATTTAAACCTAGTTGGTGTGTATTGTTGGCATATGGCTTGGGGAGATTGTTTGATAGCTTGTGGCTTCTAGTCTTGTCATTTATGGCAACTAAAGTCATTATCCCGGTCCCCAGATCAAAATTTACCCATATTGGCAAGATAAGTAGAAAATAATGTTCTACCGACAAAAAGTATGAAGAATAGGGAATCTGATTAGTTTATCGATTTGTACGCCTCACCGGATCATCATTTTGAGTTGTGGATCTCTAAGAGAGTTTGTTAAGCATATATACTATCCTATTGCTAAGTTTTGTGATGTTGCATTGATCAGTGTATGAGTTAGGAGATCCGATTGGATGCTTTGATAGGATGTTTTTTTGTCTATTTCCTCATTGTGGTTGACCTAGTGAATGTCGCATGTCGCGGATGTATAAGTAGTAATTAATTAATTGTTTCTTATGTTGGTTATTTTGTTTTGGGTCCCATCTATGTCTTAGCCGACTTTGATGGGTGCGCATTGAATGTAATTTGTGATTTGTGTCGACTGCTGAAGGATATCTCATGTTTTGTTAAAGCCAACTTGAAGCGATTAAATCTTTGTTAGTGGATATATATATGAGATCGGTAAATCATTTTGAAAGTGTGCATAAGTGAAGTACAAAGTGTGTGTGTGTGTGTGAAGAGTAGAGAAAATGTATGTGAGCGAATATCAGAAGATCTGTTGAGTGAATTTTGTTTGTGCAGAAGAAGGGTTTTTGTGTAGCAAAATAGAGCAGAGCAGAGCAAAAGTGCAGAATTGGATAGAAGGTCTAGAATCTGATTAATGTGCTTAATTGGAACTGATCACAGGCATTTGTAGATGCTATCTTTTCAATTCAACTTATTGTTGTAATCCAAACCTTTTGTAAGGTAGTGAGTCTTCTTTCTTTTGTAAGGCAGTGAGCCTTTTTTCTTGAGAAGTGAGGTCTAGGCAGTGCGCCTGAATGCATGTACATTCCCTTTTATTCATACTTTTGACAAAGTATAAATTGTGGATTAATCTCCACCATGGTTTTTTCCCTAATAGGGTTTCCACGTAAAAATATTGGTGTTATGGTGCTTTGATTATCTTGTTCATGTGCTTGCATCTTTATTTCTATTTATGTGCTACAAATGGTTTAAGATCTGAATTTAAAGTTTAAATCTTATTGAACACTGATTCACCCCCCCTCGTAGTGTTCCTTGAGTCTAAAAATTGGTATCAGAGCAAGGTTCCTCTACAGAAGTTTAACAACTTGAGGTGGATCTTGAATTGTAATGGGCTCTGGTGGTCTTCAACAACAACTTATGGTGGCACTTGATGATCTTGATCAGTCTAAAGTGAAAGTCATGGAATTAAAAGAAAATCTTGTGGATGCCGAAAAATTCATTCAATCATTGAAGGATAAAATCAATGAGTCAAGAGAAAAGAGGAAGGAACTTTGTGATCAGCCGAAGCAGAAAGAGAATAAAAACTTGGAATATGTTCACCTAAATCAGACCCTAAAGGAGATAACAGAAGAATGTGAAAAAGTTGCTAGGAATAATGCAACTCTAAAACTTGAAATGGAATCTGTGGTGATGAAGCTAACTAAGGAGATTGAAGAAAGAATGAAGAAAGAGGAAAATATGGCCCAGTATTTAAAAGAAAAGTCTAAAGAATGTAGCAGAGTAAACAGTGCATTCATTCAGCTAGAAATTGAGCTACAACAATCTAGAAATAATGGACAAGAGCTTGAAAGACAGATAGTTATTCTCAGAGATGAACTCACTACTGCAAATGAGTACACGAAAAAGTTCAGGATTAGTTCTGCTAAGATTGATGAGCTGACTAAAGGAAAAAATGATGCGAATGATAAGCGAGGTCTTGGCTATGACAAAGGTGAAAAGCTCTGGATCTGAACACAAGGATTCCAGACAAAGAAACCAGATGAACAAAGGAAGAAGATATCTGGTAAGATAACCCAATGCTCAAAAGTTTAATGGTTACTGCTTTACTTGCAATAAATTTGGTCATATGGCTTCACAGTGTAGATGTAAAATAAATTCAAGTAGTCCATCATTTCCCGGTTAGTGTTTTAGTTGCAAAAAGTTTGGCCATAAGTCAATTCAATGTAGAAGTATGTCTGTCAGTGTAAGGAATGTTAAATGCTACACTTGTGGAAGAATTGGGCATGTTTCTAATCAATGCAGGTCAAAGGGAAATCAATGGAATGAATGGTCTAGACAAGGAAATCTAGTGTGTTACAATTGCAACAGACTTGGTCACATTGCAAGATTCTATAGGAACATAAACATGGATAGAAGAGGTCCAATATACAGAGGAAGAATTTCACAGAAAGATGACAAAGGAAAAGGAAAAGTGAATGTGGAAGAGATAAGAGATTAGATGAAGAAAACGTGGGTAAAGAAGAGTGAATTTGATAAAGGAAATAAGCCTGTACTAGAAGCAACCTCCGGTAATTCCTCTAGAAATTCATCTCAGGCCATTGGCCTAGGGGGAGTCATTCAAGGAAAATCCTTTGTCCCCCTATCAGTAGCTGGCACCGGAATGTAGGAAATTGTCAGTAGTTGTGATAGAAGTTTGCAAATGCATCAGTGATCGCGGTAAAATGGTAGGTGAAAAGTTATAAAAGGGTATTGGGAACCCTCATTTGTCACCTTGCATTGAAGGAGAAGAGAAGGAGAGCCTCTGTTGTAGAATTTTGAAGGAGCAAAGAAAAATTTAGTGGCGAATTCATCAGGTATCTTAGTTTGCAAAATTATGACTTAATTTTGTGCTCGAAAGAAAAACTTGCTTCGTACACAAAGGAAAATGAAGAAAATCAAAGGAATGATGAATTTGGATGAATATAGCAGTGGAAAGATTAGGGCTGTGAGAAATTTTTTTCCAGCCAGTGAATTGAAATGGCTTGAAGGCGTGAAAGACAAGAGTTTGGACATTTGGAATGAGTTTCCTTATTTTGTCAACATAGAAGTTGTCAGGTTTATCTTGAATAGATTGGATGATGATATCTTTACTCTGGATAAATCCTATCTTATTTCAAAGGATGTGATTAGAAATCTAATAGGATTATGCAATGTCAGGGATATTCCAAAAAAGAAGTTGATTCAAAACATTGAAGTCGAAACCCTAACTGGAGTAATAGGAGATCAAAGGGCTTTGATAATTTCAAAAATAAAAAATCCAGTAATGAGGTACATTGCACATGGAATTTCATACAAAATTTCTTTAGAAATAGGGAAGGCACAACCTCGGCAGGCGCAGTTTACATATCTCATAAAATGTTAATGGAGGTCCAAGATTTCGACCTGTGTGGTTTGTTGAAAGAACAATTGATGGAGAGTGTGCAATTGTCGAAAGAAGTAGATTACCCCTTCAGGTTTGGTACCTTGATTATATGTCTTATGATGTATTTTATGAATTGCTTGCCATAGATCGAAAATGTTGTGTGGAAAGAAAATGAACTAGTTTGTAAGCAATTTTTTGAACATTCTAATGCCTTGGGAAATTATGAGCAAGTGTATGCAAATTTATTTAAGGAATTTCTAGGGAAGATTGGAGAAGTTAGTATTTCCCTTCCGGTAAAGATGCTTGAAGTGGGATCTTCTTCCGGTGAAGTGTTCAGAAAGAAGAAGAGAGCTGAAGAAATTGTTGTTTACACTCCTCTGGTACACAACTCTCCACGAACTGAAGGAAAAGGAAAAGGACATATAATTGTGGATATTCTAGATGAAGATTCTAATGATTACACTCCAAGAGATGAACCAAACTCAGTTGAATTGGATGTGTTAATAGCAGAAGGAAGCGATGAAGAAGGTGCCTTATTCAAATCCAAGATTCTGCAGATTGTTCAGGAGGAAGATGAAATGTAGAAGATTGCTGACATATGGTTAGATGGACCCTCATATGAGTAGGACCTGATTGAGAGCACTCTAGGCAGGTACTTTGTGCACAATAATATTGGTTTGGAAAATTTGTAGAATGTGCTTCCAGAAGAAATGATTGAATATATTAGGGAAGCTATGGCCTTTGAGCCTCAGGATAGGAAAGAGGAAGACGTAATTCTGCATCTGAAGGAGAAGTTTAGGCTGTCCCTTACCAAACTAAAAAAGAAAACGAATGAGTTGAGACAATGCATTAATTTAGCTAACAACATCTACAACTATTGTCTTCGATGGCCTCATGTTGTTGGGAGGTATAAGGAAAAGATGGAGCAGATTGAAGTTGAGTTGGTCAAAATTGGTCAGGATTACAACATGTCTCAGGATAGGGATGGTGTAGTAAAGAAAAGAATTCAAGAATTGCAGTCTAAGCATGCGAAACTCCACTTCACTAGGAACAACCTTGTGGATACATTTTGGAAAGTCAAGGATTTGACTGAATGCAAGCTGGAGCAGTTGATTCAGGTCTTGAAGAAAGGAGAGAAGTTAGAAGACGCAATTAAAATTCCATAATCTCTCATTCAAATTATTAACAAGACATCTAAGAATAATAGCATGATCTTAATCATTGGGATTTCTATAGAAGCATGGAAGAAATTTCTTCCGGGTATGAAAGATAAGTACAAGTTAATTTTCTGACTTAAGCAACAGGTGTACTTCAAATTTTGAACTTGTGAAAGGGGGAGAGAGCTTAGTGAAGAATATATTTGTCATTGATGTCAAAGGGGTAGGAGAGTAGTGAAAAATGCTTTATCATTCTAAGGGGGAGTCTAAGTTTTGAAAATCTGAATTCTGACACTTAGTCATTTTTCACTAAGTGTTGCCATCAATGCCAAAGGGGGAGATTGTTGGCATATTGCTTGGGGAGATTGTTTGATAGCTTATAGCTTCTGGTGTTGTCATTGATGGCAATTGAAGTCATTATCCCGGTCCCCATATCAAAATTTACCCATACCGGAAAGATAAGTAGAAAATAATGTTCTACCGATAGAAAGTATGAAGAATAGGGTATCCGGTTAGTTTATTGATTTGTACGCCTCACTGGATCATCATTTTGAATTGTGGATCTCCAAGAGAGTTTTTCAAGCATCTATACTATCTTGTTGCTAAGTTTCATGATGTTGCATTGATCATTGTATGAGTTAGGAGATCCAGTTGGATGCTTTGGCAGGATGTTTTTCTGTCTATTTCCTCATTGTGGCTGACCTAGTGAATGTAGCATGTTGTGGATGTATAAGGAGTAATTAATTAATTGTTTCTTCTATTGGTTTTTTTGTTTTGGGTCCTAGTTATGTCTTAGCTGACTTTGATGGGTGCTCATTAAATTTAATTTGTGATTTGTGCTGACTATTGAAGGATATCTCATGTTCTGTTAAAGCCGACTTGAAGTGATTAAATCTTTGTTAGCAGATATATATATGAGATGGGTAAATATTTTTGAAAATGTGCATAAGTGAAGTACGAAGTGTGTGTGTGTGAAGAGAAGAGAAGATGTATGTGAGGGAATATCAGAAGATCTGTTGAGTGAATTTTGTTTGTGCAGAAGAAGGGTTTTTGTGTAGCGAAACAGAGCAAAGGAGAGCAGAAGTGCAAAATTGGACAGAAGGTCTAGAATTTGATTAATGTGCTTAATTGGAACTGATCATAGGCATTTTTAGATGCTATCTTCTCAGTTCAGCTTCTTGTTGTAATCCAAAACTTTTGTCAGGCAGTGAGCCTTCTTTATTTAGTAAGGAAGTGAGCCTTCTTTCTTGAGCAGTCAGCTCTAGGCAATGTGCCTGAATGCATGTGCATTCCCTTTTATTCATAATTTTAACAGAGTATAAATTGTGAATTAATCTCCACCGTGGTTTTTCCCCTAACAGGGTTTCCAAAAAAATATTGGTGTTATGGTGCTTTGATTATCTTGTTCATGTGCTTGCATCTTTATTTCTGTTTATGTGCTGCAAATGGATTAAGATATGAATTTAAAGTTTAAATCTTGTTGAACACTGATTCACCCCCACTCTCAGTGTTCCTTGAGTCCAACATGTACTGCTCTATATCTCACTCGAGTGATTTGAGTATAATTTTTTCTTTTCTAATAACTTTAAAAGTACATTTAAAAGGTTGTTGTTATGTCACAATGGGACATGTCCACCAAGGTTAACTCTAAGAAATATGTGTAAGAGATCAAAGATAGCATGAAACTTCCACAAAATGATGTTCTTAGATTCATTACTAATTTTAATTCATTGAGCTAAAATATTTCACTATTAAGTGCCCCTCAAATGCTTCTAGGATGATATAGGAATGTTATAGAGACAAGGGATGGGAAATACATGTAAATAAACAACTTTGAATAAAATCACATAGCAAAAAATCATACAAACATGTGTATAGTTGTCAAATAACAACTTATAGAATATGTAGGAATTGGTCAAACCTAAATTTTAAATTTTAAATTTCAATAGTCAAGTCTAAAACAACAGAGTTGACCACACATCTATGGAAATAACCAAAGATTGTAGAGCTTTAAGATCTAGGTAGGGAATGAATGTTTGGATACATGTGATGCAATAAATGAAACTTTAATGAGAATTTGTACAAAGATGGATAATAAACAACTAAATGATAGTGATATATGTGTATGTAGATAAATAAAGACCAAAGAAATAAATTTATTTTTACATAAATTTATACTATTTATCAATATATAAATATAATATTCTCCCAAAATAAATACAAAATTAAATAAAAATAACATAAATATTTTAAAAAATCAAAACAATATTAACCAGTACCAATATGGTTAGGGTGATTTCTACTTGTAATTCGATTGAAATTCTTTCCTCTGAAGACGTGGCTGATTTTGGCCCTGGTTCTGATGGTAAATTACCCTCTTCCAAATTAGTTGTCTCAATGAAAAGCCCCAGGTCTTCTCCTTTACGAAAAAATTATATGGTTAAAAACATTAAACCATTGAAGAGCGACTTAAATATAATGTCTTTAAAGACTAATGAGGGGACATTTCCCAATGGATCTCTTGAATCTACAGTTATCCCTTCATTGGAAGTTGGCCCTTTAATAAAGCCAAATGAGGAAAGTGCATGTCAGCCTCCAAGTAATATAAGGAAGGGATCTGAAAACTTGAAATCTCCCGTATTAGATCAAGTTTCCACACCTAAACTTGGTGAGTCAAATTGGATCAGGAGAAGCCCCCCTAAGGCTATGGTTTGTTCCCCCATGCAAACTTTAAGTCTATTAGAGAAAAGGCATCAAGACCTAGTTGAACCTGCGGGTTTGAGAACAAAAACACATTCAAACTCAGACTTAACTGGCTTGATTGCTGATCCACCAACCCAAAGTAAATTTCCAAATCATTTTTTAATGGATCAACAATTGATTGATAAAATATAGAAGATAATCAAGGAATCTAAGACCACTTTTAATGAAGACATCCAAGGGAAATTTCTTTTTGCCATTGAGAATGATTTACTTCAAGCTGAAAAGGACCTTGCCATTCCTACTACACAAGATTTTCAATTGGAAAAATTGCCTGTAAACCCAATACAAATGATCAGTGAGGGTGACATAGTTATAATCCCATTGTTAAGAGGAAAATTACCTATTTCTCAATCTCCACTATCTTCGTCTTTGCCCCTCCCATCACCATCAAAAAGGGGGCATAAGCCAAAATAGAAGAAAACTCAAATTATGATTGATGCTGGCATTCAAACCACGTTAGTTTCACCAGCCAAAAAAAAGAGGACTTTTAGACCCCCAATGACAAGGGTTGGGGCTGCTAAGTGAAATCTTTAGTTGGTGTTTGTTGTTGGGAATCCTTCTCAGAAAAAAACTCAGGGTAAGAGGGGAGATGACTCCTCCCCTCGAGAACAATGAAGGTAA
This sequence comes from Sequoia sempervirens, assembly GCA_007258455.2. Taxonomy (NCBI): domain Eukaryota; kingdom Viridiplantae; phylum Streptophyta; class Pinopsida; order Cupressales; family Cupressaceae; genus Sequoia; species Sequoia sempervirens. The sequence continues at coordinate 248,181 of VDFB02039283.1, forward strand.
CATCGTGGAATGTTAGGGGCTTAAATGCCCCTAACAGGTGGTGCCTAATCAAGCATCAATTAGATTTAATAAACTTTTATGTTGCTCTATTGCAAGAAACTAAAATGAATTCAAGCTCTGCTATTTCACTTTTTTCAAAATGGTCAAAATGAAAATTTTATTTGCATTCTGCTTTAGGGGCTTCTGGGGGCTTAGCATTTCTTTGGAATGAAAATACGGTTGCTCTTAGGGCAATTTGATCCTCTTTCAATTGGGGCCTTGCTCTTGTAAAAAGAAAATTCTCTGATATTAAGTTTTGGCTCTTTAATATATATGCCCCTATCTCTATAAGTGAAAAGCAACATTTGTGGAATTCGATTTCCTTAATTCTACAAGTTCTTTCAGATTCCTTAGTTGTGATTGGTGGTGACTTCAATGCTATTATGGATTCTTCTGAAAAGTTGGGGGGTATAATACCGAATAAAAGGGTAATGGGGGATTTTAAGAACTTTTTTAGTGGGAATAATCTATTTGATTGTAAGCCACATAATGGATCCTTTACCTGGACCAACAAAAGAAATGATTTTTATCAAATTGCTAAGTGATTGGATTAGTTTTTTCTTTCTTCTTCTTGGTTGGATTCAGAGTTAGATACATTTTCTACTATTCATGGCCTCCCTGGATTTGATCACTTCCCTTTATCCTTCAATATCATTGAGAATAGGGCTGCTAATAAGATACCTTTCAAGTTTGAACCAATGTGGTTTAGGGATACCTCCTTCATTCCTTTTATCAAATTTTCGTGGAAAAATGCTCCCTTCTTTCTTGGGTCCCGAATGTTTTAGATGTTTAAAAAATTGAAGTTTTTAAAAGGGAAAATTAAAATGTGGAATCAACAGCATTTCAGAAACATTTTTTCAGAAAAAATAAGGCTTTAGAATGAAATTGAAACTTTAAATGAATCTGTTATGGTAAATGGTCTGGATTCTGCCACTTTTGAACTTCAAAAATCTTTGACCTCTCAACTTGATGAAGTTATTCGAAGAGAAGGATGTTATTGGAGACAAAAGTCTCGAGACACATGGCTTTTAGAAGGTGACAAAAATACCAAAAAACTTCATGCTTCTGCAAAAATTAAGAGGCAGAAAAGTAGAATTTCTTCAATAACAAGTATGGATGGAATGCTCTTAGAAGATAATAATAAAATTGCAAAACAAGCCACTTCTTATTTCAGAAATTTACTCACTGTTGAACCTGTTTCAATTAATACTTCTATCCTAGATGCCATTCCTTTAGTGGTATCCTGTAATGACAATGACATGTTAATGGCCCCATTTTCTCTTCATGAAGTCAAAGCAACTATTAGTGACATGTCTCCTAACAAAGCCCCAGGTCCTGATGGTTTTACTGCCAACTTCTTCCAAAAGTGTTGGGAAATCATTGGTTTTGATGTTTGGCGGGCACTTGAAGAAGCAAGGCGTAATAGGACTATCCTTAAAGAACTCAATAACACCTTTATTGCAATTATCCCAAAAGTGGACTCTCCCAACACCTTTGCTGATTTTAGACCCATTTCCTTGTGCAACACCATTTATAAAATCTTTACCAAAGAAATTTCCATCTTCCTTGCTAAGGTTATTCCACATGTCATTTCAGAGGAACAAGGTGGTTTCGTATTGGGGGGATACTACTGAAGGTGCAATTGTAGCTCATGAAATATTGCATTCCATAAAGTCACATAAAATCCCAGCCATGATTATGAAATTAGATATGATGAAGGCTTATGATAGGGTAAATTGGAATTTCCTTCTTGCTGTTATTCACAAATTGGGTTTTTCAGAAAATGGGTTAAATGGATTTCCTCCTATATCTCTATAGCAAGGTTTTCAGTTATGCTTAACAGTTCTTCTTGTGTTTTTTTTTCCTTCATCTAGAGGCATCAGGCAGGGTGACCCATTGTTACCTTTCCTCTTCATTCTTATGACAAAAGGTTTAAGTAGAGCAATAAGAAGAGAAAATGCCTTAGGATATTGGAAAGGTGTCCAAATCCCAAACATGCAGGAAAATCAAACTCATGGTCTCTTTGCTGATGATACTTTATTGCTTGGGCATGCTTCTATCCCTGAAGCTAAGGTAATCAAAAGTGTAATTACAAATTTTTCATTAGCTTCAGGTCAAAATATATCCCTCAAAATAAAAAAAATCTGTCTAATGTTCCAAATTTTATCCAAAATAAACTAATAAATTTTTGGGGGTGGGTATGTGCAGGATCATGTCGGGCAAAAAAGTGGCGATATGATGGGTATGTGGCTGATGGCTTTTTTTTAACCCAAAATTGATGAAATGAAAAGGGTTTTTAAAGGAGATTCTCCTTTCCACTAATATAAATTATGCTTTACTTTGAATTTAATAAATAATTATTATTCATTTTCTATTTGAATTACGACAAAGTCCCGATTGATAGGTGATTGAAAAACATCTATAGCTTTCAAATGACATCACATTTTTGAATCTGAAACATGCGTCATATTCTATGCTTCGATACTATAATATTTAAAAAAAAATGAATTTCATGAAGTTTTGACCAAGTTAAGGTGGTTAGACATACAAGTTTTTATATTTATTAAAAGTTGTAATAAAAAATTCATAATTAATTATTTACTTGGAAAAAATTACAAAAAAATATGCATCACATCGACATGAGTCCTCTACTTATATCTAAAATATGATAAAAAAATATTATCATTTTATTGTGGTTAGGTGGTTTCATTACACCTACTTATTTTTTCTTGAAATTTAAGTACTCTGCATTGAAATTTCAAATTTTCACCAAACAATTTTTTTTAAAATAAATCTAGTAGTTTAGAAACCACATTCAATTTGAATCTATAGATTCTATTCTTACATATTTTTGAAATAATATAGATAAATTATTCAAAATTTTATGTCAAGTTGCCTAACTCTGATTTTTCTTAATTTTTTGCCACTTAAGGGCCTGGTTTTTCCATGATGATCCTACACATACCCGGGTATTCTGTGGGAAATTTTCCTTGTTCCTATCTTGGTATCCCATTTTTCATTGGAAATAATCTTGATGCCTTCTGGGAAAGAATTTGCAAACTGATTTTGGATAGAATATCTTTATGGAAGCATAATTTCTTTCCTTTGTTGGGAAAATCCAAATGGTGAAATCTGTTCTCAATGCAATTCCTATCTACATGATGTCAGTTTTAAAGGCTCCTTGTCATACCTTAAATCAATTGAAATCTACTTTACACTCCTTCTTATGGAATGATAATGTAGGGGGCAAAGAGAAAATTCCTCTCATTGCTTGGGATAAGGTCTTCTTGCCAAAAGACCTTAGTGGAACTGGAATAAAAAATCTCAAACTTCAAAATGCAGCTTTAGGTGTGAAGCTTTTTTGGAAATTATATCAAAATCCACATTCAAGATGGGGGAAATTAATGTTTTCTAAATATTTGCACTCCCATCCATGAGAATCTCTTTTCAGGGCCTCATCGTTACCAAAAGGATCAACAATTTGGAAATTCATTTCTTCATGTAGATCGGTCATCCTTCCCCACCTTTCATGGTTGATTCATAATGGTAAAAAACAAAATTTTGGGAGGACATGTGGAATGGCTATCCTATTCTTTCCTCTCTTATTGATTGAGGAAACCTAATCGATCTTCTAAAAAATATTTGGGGTTCTTTTGTTGCTGATTACTTCAATGTTGAATTTATTGACTCCATTCCAAAAATTTCTTGGAAATTTGTAGATAATTTAGTTATTCCTCCCTTTGTCAAAGAAGCCTATAAAAAGGAGATGGACAAAAGGTGCATTATCTTCACACTTAAGGATGATGTCCTAATTTGGACCAATTCAAAATCAGGGGAATATTCAGTCAAAGAAGGTTACAATTCTCTTTTGGCCTCATTAACCAAATCAGATTTTCCACACATGTTCTTTTGGGATGAAGCTTGCTTCCCTAAAGTAGGTGCTTTTGCCTGGTTTGCAATCAATGGTAGGGCTTTAACTGAAGAGAGGCTTTCCAGGTTGGGATTTATTACTACTTTTCCATGTGTCTTCTGTGGCTACTTTTTAGAGACTGGGGATCATCTTTTCTTGCATTGTCCATTCACAAAGCATTGTTGGTATTGGGTTTTTTCCAAATTAGGTTGGTACTCAATGGTGTGTCCCACATTATCCACACAGTTCCAATCTTGGACTTTGTTACATCCCACTTCTTTTTTTCATTGTTTATGGGTTGCCACACCATCATTAGTTTTATGGTGCATCTGGAATGAAAGAAACAACACAATTTTCAGGAATAAGTGCTCTCCTATTGAGGATGTACTTTTAATAAATTGGAATTCTCAATTTCAGAAATGGTCAGATCTTTCATTTTTAAGAAAATTGAGACTTTAAAATCTTTCTCTAACTAGGATGGATTCATAAGTAAGAATTGTCCCCTCATTAAAACCTTAACCTTTCATGGAGCATTTACTAATAAAGTAGATAAGATGTTGTTACACAAGGAGGCCAAATGGGTGCCTCCCCCTGCTAATTGTTTTAAACTAAATTATGATGGGGCCTCAAGGGATAACCCTGGGAAATCTAGGGCTGGTATAGTTATAATGGACTCAGATGCCAACATTGTCAAAGTGGCCTGTAAGATGTTTCTGGTGGGTACGAACAATAGGGCTGAACTGGAAGCCCTCAACATGGGTTTGGATCTTGCAAGGTCCCTTCAAATCAATTCATTAATCATTGAAGGTGATTCCATGGTTATTTTTCATGCTGTTTCAAGCCAAAAACTCATGTTTGGCAGTTACAATACTTGTTAGATAAGGTACTTATTTAGTTGAAATGGTTCAATGTCTTTTCGTTATCCCATTGTTATAGAGAAGCAAATACTATTGCTGACTATTTAGCAAATAATGCTATAGATGAGCAATTACCTTTTAAAATTTTTAGTAAGGAGGAATTCCTCCTTATTAAATGAGATCCTACAGTGGGCTCTTTGATGGTACGATTACAGTTCAGGTGTCTTATTGATCTCTTAGTGGAATCTTTATATTTCTTTGTCAAGAGGGCATATAATTTAGTTATGTTGCTTCTATTACTGTTTTTGGCATTGGCACTATTGTTGGTTCGACCTGGCTGCTTCTTCATGGGTTCTTGCTACAGATTTTTTTATGGCCATTTATTTTGGGTCTTCATCCTCTGTGCTAATGTTATCATTCTCATGTCTTTTTAACAGTGCATCCTTGGTAAATTCTTTTCTTGTGGATAGCATGCTCTACCTACCTTTTTTATCCCTAGTTGTTTTGGGTGGTTTCGGTTGGTTTTTTTCTCATCCTTTGCATGGTTATAAATATGAGATAACATAGATTTTAATATTTTATCTTGCTGGGGCAGAGGCCTATTGCTATATTCCATACTTGACGCATGGCATGGTATTTTGGCTTTATCTTCGGGTTTTTCTGATATGGCACTTTGGTTTCAGCTGGTAGCCTTATTTATCATCGGGTTTTTTTGATATGGCACTTTGGTTTCAGCTGGTAGCCTTATTTGTTCTACATGGCTCATGTTGGTTGTGTTTTGAATCATAGTACACATGATATTCTATTTTTAGTTTGATTGCTCATGGTTGGTTCAATTGGCTCCTCCATCCACGATTTCAGTCTTCATACAAATACATGGATTCCTTGGAATTTTTGAATTTCGAAGAGATATACCTTATTTCTCAATGGTATCTTCGGTAATTTGGTATAGGGTTGCGGTAAATCTGGAATGTAAATTTTGCAAGGACTAGATTTTTGTCTTCAATGATGAGGACATTGCTTCAGTTGTCGGCAACGAAGCCTTGGATATGTATTCCTTGGACAATGGTATATTTCCTATTGCTGGATTTATTCCTAAAAATGATTTTGTTACTAATAATTGCTTTGGAGAACTTTTGTTGATAATTAGGTCTGGCATTGTGAATGTTAACTTTGAAGAAACTATCTCGAGATGCAAATGTCTCAATGTTAAGCTTTCTCCAAAAGTCTTGGCTGCAGGGGTAAACCTTTTCCTTTCTCTCCATCTCTTGTTTGATGTTGCTGCAAGATCTAATAGAGTATCTTCATCAGTTGTAAAGTTAAAGAAGAGCTTTTCTTTGGATCATTTATGGTCGTTTTCCTATTATGAAGCTAGTTCAAGTTCTCGGGTGGATGGGGTGGATTAAGATCTTTGTTTTCCTTCTTCCATTTTTGTTGGGTAGTTCTTTTTTGGGTGGGAAAAATTTGTATTTGGGGCCTCTGATTGGTCTGGTCCTTGGGTTCTTTTTGTAATCACAATCTGTGACTTTATTTCTTCTGCATGGAGCTATAACCAGAGGTTTTCTTCTCCTGGTTCTTTCCTGCTGGTATGCTCCCCTGAACCAAGATTTTGTAAGAATTCTTTTATAAAATAATAAAATATTTCAGTGGCTTAGCCACTTTTATTTTTATTTTTAAAATATATATATATAAATTTTACCAAAAAGAAAAGAAAGTAATAATATGACCAAATAAATTAAAAATAACTTAAACACTCATAATAGTAGATTATATAAATCTGATTGATATATTTCATTATTAGGAAAAGAAAGGGATACGATCTTTCCACATAATCATGGACAATTAATATTATCATTGGCCTTGCAATCAGATTCTCTTAAGAACTCCATTTTCAAGCTATTCTAACTAGTTAAATTATGGATATATATATTAATGTATCTTTTACTTGAAGCTAAAATATACCAAAGAAGCATTGTTCTTAACTTAAAAAGGACAATATCACTCTTTCCAAAGGTGATGCTTAACTCTTCTACATTCATAATAATTATAAAAATGATTCTTTAGTTATACACGATATTTCTCTCCATAAGTTTATAAAAAAAAATAATAATAAAAAAAATATTTTTTTCAATTTTTAGATTATATTATTATTATATTTTTAATAAATAATTATTCTTGTTTTTTATGGTATAGTGTGTCGGTTGAAATATGTTATTGTTGTAGTTATTAAAGTTTAAATTTCTGTCGGGGTATTGAACTTACCACTTTTGTGTTCTTGTTGGGTCATTGTACTTGTAGATTTGAATGATCCAAATCTTTACTAATTTGTCGAGTTTTAGATTTTGACTATTTACACTAATGTATTTCATTCATACTATGAAGGAAATCTATATTTATGATCCCCCTTTACTAAAATAAAACTAAAAATTTCCAAAACACAAAAAAAATCTTAAATATTAAATGATTTAATAATTGAAAGTATTTTTTTATCCATAAAAATAAAACAAATATTTATCATTTTTAAATAACAATAAAATATTAAATTATATTAATTATTTAATTTTTCAACCATTTACTATTTAAATATAACAATGATGAATATTTCACAGTATCTGAAAGAAAGACAACCATTAGCACTTATTATAAAGCTTTCGTTGGGTTCATCACCTTACAATGTATCCTTTATTGAGCTAAAATAATCTCCTCCTTTGGGTATTTCGCTTAGCCTTCAATTATTTGAGGATAGGAAAGAGACTCCTTCAATTTATTTGATAGCTTTATGCCAGACATTGCTTTCATCCTGCCATTAAAATAACAGAACTTTCCTTACACCATATAATAAAAAGTGATTAAATAGAAGGTGTATGCATGCTAAGGAAAACCTCTTTCAAAATCTTAAATCAGGGCCCCTCATAATGAAGGTGACAACTTTAGAAGATTCATTCTTTAGGCCGAACGGAGATGCCCATTTCTTTAGGTCATTGGTGACGAAAGAACAATGTTTGCATTATAGCTAGTCCTCTATAAATTACCTCATCTTATGTGAAATTCATAATTGCATTTGTTCTGCTTATTGTTCTTAAGAATAGTTTGTTTGAGCTTTTCCTGCAAAAATAACCAATATGTCTTGCTGTGGAGGAAACTGTGGGTGTGGGACAGATTGCAAGTGTGGCAGTGGATGCAAGGGGTAAGGAGTTTAGTTATTTTAAGGGGATTCAATACATAGCTTTTCTTTTCTATAGTTGGTGTCCTTGTAGGTCTTAGTAGAGGTTAAAAATCAGCATAAACACAAGGAGTTCTTTAACAGTTCAGTTCATAGATGGAAATAAATTGATTTGTAATTTTTTGTGGTGCAGATGCAGCATGTATCCTGATCTCACCTTTGGGGAGAGATCAGTTTCAAAGGCAATTGGGTTGGGCAGCTCTGCCTCAGACATGGGGTAAGCCATTCATGATCATCCAAATGGAGTTGTGTAATTGATTGAGATTGGCATAAACTGATCTTGTTGTTGTTGGTTTGATAATCCAGGTATGAGGATGGTGTGACAGTTGCAGGAGAGAATGATTGCAAGTGTGGCTCCAACTGCACATGTGACTCTTGCAACTGCAAATGATCATATTCTCTATGAATTTATAGGCTGCATGATGCTGTGCAATATTAGCATGAAATATATAGACTATAATAAGTTGCAGCTGCACTTTATGTTTTGTTATACCTGTGTGACTTTGTATTTAAGGAATGGAACATTGTGTGTGAGTTCCTGGAAAGTTCGTAGTATAGATTTGCTATGGTGTAACTTTCTACTTTGAATGCAAAGAATGGTTATTGTATACATTTCTGGTTGTGGGTAATTGGGAAAGATTGCTTTCCTGGCCACCTATTTCAGTTTATCAGTAGCTTTGTTCTTTTTAGTTGTTGTCATATAAAATGATTTTAAGATTAAAATGAATTGATAAGGTGATCAGAAATTTCAATTTGTAATCTGAAAACATAATCACCTACAAGCATGAGTTTGGTTTACACTTTGGAATAGTATTTTTTCAAAAATACAATTATAAAAGTATATAAATTTAGCTATTTTTAATAGGCAACTAAGGGTAAGATCATTAGATCTAGGAAAATAATTAAGAGAATAAGATTATTCTAGTTTCAATGGAAAAAAATCTATCAAGCTTATTAGAAACTTAGAAAAAAGAATTCTATTATTTACAACATCCTCTTAAAAGTAGTGACTAGACTAAAATATGTAAAGCAATGAAGTCTAACCAACGACCATAGAATATCATAGAGCTTCCTTATAAAAAATTCAAGGTTGATTCCACACTTAGAAAAATCCATCAAGCTCACTAGAAATTTAGAGAAAATAACCTACTAAGCAACAACCTCCTATAAGTAGCAATTATACTAAAATATGTCAAGCAATGGAACCCAACCAACAATTGAATGATACCATAGAACTTCATTACAATTTTTTTCAAGATTGGTTTTGCACTCGAAAAAGTCAAGAACAAAGGAACAAAGTACCATCAAAAACATATTTCATGATTAATCGGGCCCCATCTTTGATTACCACCAAAGGTTTTCTATCCATTGGTGGCATGTCATGCATCATCAAATGTCCTAATTATGGGTTTGGACAAATATCTTCTCAATGTTAACCTTTTTGGAGCTCATCTCTCACTCACTAGTAAATATAGAAGGATGATCAAAACTCACTTGATTATCAGGTGAATTAGGGGGGACAAGGAATAATGTTCCCTTATCAAGGGCTAGAAAAAATATTCAAAGAAATTTTCATATTTTTTGAGATAAATATCATAGTAGCTTTGTTGTTCTTTTACTTCTAAATCTTATTTCAAACTAATTTCTTTATAAAAAATTAAGACAACCTTGATCTTCTAATTGATTCTCCTACATCTAAAGAATCTTAAATATATTTTATCATATTCAATATTTTGGATCTAGCAACTCATATAATATTTTATACATAAGGATTTAATGAGAGTTTTTGAAGGGTTGTACTATGTGTAAAAATATTAGATCTCCATGAATTGAATATTCCAATTTTATAAAGTCAATTGAATCAAGCTTGTGATTTTCTTCAACATTTCTATATTCTTCAATTCCATGAACAAACCATATAACCACACCAAGATGGAAATATATGAAATTCTCTCCACATGAAAAACAAAAAGTGGAGATTTTAGTTTCACAAGAAAATTCATACAACCTCAAAACCAAAGCACATCATAAAAAATAAAAAATAAATTAAAACTCATTTAATTAAAGTATAATTTTTTTTTTTATAAAACCATACCCTCACTTGTTGAATTTTGCAATGAAGTATATATACCAAGATCTAGAATTATTGAAAATATTGCCATGATAGATATACACTTCTTTGATCTTATTGTCTAGGATTCAAAGATAATAATTTTCCTAACTATTCTTTATTTTTGTTGATGTTACAACTACTCAATATGCACTCAAATAATCTAACCCTTGATAACCTATTTAACAAGCTACTATGTGATAATAGGTTTAATAAATTAAACATATAATTATTCTAACTATATTAATAATTAATCTAAATTTCAAACATACTTCATAGAGATTTTTTTATCAAAGGAAGTCATGATTTTGATAAATTGTAAAAGGAAAGAAATGAGGAAAATCCATATATTGTATTGACTTTGACTTACTTTTTGTCATAACTTGAATATTGCAAACTAAAAGATAGCTAATTTTTACATCTATTTTTTAGATGATAACTCATAAATGAAATTGACCTAACTAATCCTATATCTTAATTAGACCTTGGTCACATTTAATATAAAATATGTTCAAGGTTTAATTATGGAATTATACATTCAATTATATATAACAACATTACTATTTAAGATTTTAAGCACTTTAAGATAACTGGTCTATTCTTAGAAGTAATTATGAGTCAACACATAAAGTTATATTTAATCATGAAATGCATACTTCTCATAACAATGTTGAAAAGTATTATAAATCAACATATGAGTTTCTTATCTTAATTTATCAAAAAAATCTCAAATGTTACATAAATCAATTAGACCAAAAAATTAATATTCTCAATTTATAATTATAAATGATAATTTTTTTACTTCTAAATATTATAGAAGTGTATCATTGAATTAATCAATTTTTCTAGTGATCTAACAAATCTATATTTTCCTAGAAAAAAATCATGAATGATCTTATTCATAACTAAGTTCCCACTCTTTCATATTCAAAAGATCAATAGTTACAACCCTAAGGGACATGATAACAATAATCATGAGGTAAATACAATTTAAATATCCACTATCAACTACCATACATAATATATTCATATTACACCTTATAAAAGTATAATTTCATAGCTGATTTATTCATCTTTCAAATCATCATAACATAAAAAAAAGGAATGAGGGTGAGTACAAAATCATGATGGGCTAAACCATGGTAATGAAAAAAGTTTTTTTTTATGTATAAAAGTGCTAACATTTAGATCTAGATTTAGATTTGAATAGAAAAAACTAATATTTTTCACTCAAATTTGGATTCCCTCCAAAATTCCCTTTCTATTAAACCTTAGATTTAAGAAAGTGGGAGTCCAAAATTTGCAAAATTACATGCTTAGAGTTATCCTAAGATTTTCCATGATTTTCCCCTCAAAGCTAATAAAGTTTTCAAACTAAATTTAATGAAACAAAAAGGGTTTGTGGAAGAAACTCTCAAGATTCTAAAAATTTAATTTATTCCTCATTACATCTTTAATATTTAATTAAAATTACATTACGAAGGAAATAGTGTGATGGAGGACCGCATGAAACGGAGCTCGCGTTTTGCCATTAATGGTAATTTTTCAAAATTTTCTACCCATTCTGTGAAGGCTGAGGGTTTTCATGGGGCACAAAGGCCACCACTGTCTGCTCTTCCCAAGGATAATTGTGTTGCTTCTAATAGATCGGCCTTGGGTTACTCTGGAAATGTTTCTTCATGGACGAAAAAAGACATCTTCTCCTAGGTTTAATGGTTCTAAGGGATTTCCAGGTGCTATTTTTCATAACGGGGCTTGGATTTCTGATCCGCAAGCTCTTATTCTCCCCAATAAGAATTTTCAGAGCACATTATGTGCTACTAAATCTCTTATTAGAGAGAAGCAACCACCCTTTGACATTTGTGTCTTTAAAGTGGAAGGCCTGTTTGATTCCTCAAGTTCTTCTCGCTTGTGGGCAGATGTGGTTTCTAGTCATTCTTCTTATTGTTCTTCGACTTCTCTCCCCAATAATATTCCTTTTTTTGGTAATCCTGGGGCTCCCTTCATTCCAAAATCATATCTTTCTTGTCTGGACACTTTTCTGAATGCCATTCCTATTTTTCATCCCAAATCCTCTGCTCCAGTGAGATCCCCTCTTACTTTTCCAAATAACATCTTTATCTCTAAGAAGGGCTACTTGGGCCCGAGTGTTAATGCCTCTCATGGTGTCGAGCGTAGGGTTTTGTCTAATTCTCATTTGCAGGTTAAGAATAAAGATATGGGGTTTAAAGGCAAGAAGTGAATTCCGAAACAAAATTTGGGGAGTGATCAAGTTAATGTTACCTTACCTCATGCCATGCTTCAACCATAGATTGATGATCTCAAGGATGTGGCTCTCATTTGTAAGTTTTGGAATTTTACTCCAGATCTTGATTTTTTGAAATGTTGGATTTTTCAAACTTGGAAAGGATCTAACCAAGTTTTCTATTTAGACAAGGGGGAAGGCTTCTTTTTAGTGATATTTTCTAATAAAGATTATAGGAATGTTGTTTATAGGAAAAAAGCTTGGATTTGTGAGGGTAATGGTTTATTCACAACATTATGGACTCCAAAATTTTGTCCTTCTCAGATTAGGGTTAAATTTATTCCATTTTGGGTTCAGTTGCAAGGGCGACCCTTGGAGTTTAGAGAATTGAGCATTATTGGGGTTCTTGGTAATCAGTTGGGGATTTTTCTAAATCAAGATTTGCAATTTTTCTCTAATCCATCATTACTAGTTAGGCTTTGTGTTCTTATTGATGTTTCTAAAACCCTACCAACAGTTGTCAATATCAAGTCTATTAATGGTTTGTGGAAACATAAAGTTTTTTTTGAGGATCCTAAATAAACATGTTTTCTTTGCCAATGTTATCCCATTCATCCTTCAAAAAAGTGTGTGGAGCCTAAGGATTTGAGCTCGAATTTCATGATTCCTCCATCCAAAATATCTGTTAATTCTCTGAATGACTTGTCGATTGTGCCTATCATATCTTTTGATAAGGGCTCGTTGCAAACATATGATTTATCTTTTGTTTCTAAGGTATTTGATATTTGTTTCAAGTGGTGTCAATTTATCACTGGTTTAAGTTCACAAGAAGCTTATGTATTGAATTCAGTTGGAGATTCTTGTGGTAGCTTTCCCTCATTGGGAGAAGGCCAAGGTGTTCAAACTATTTATTCCAATCAGTTAGAATGTGTCCATAATACAGATCTTTTACTATAAAAAAAACATTTCTTCACTATAATAGTGGAGGACTACTTGTCAAGGTTTTTGGTTCTTCTAAAAGGCCTTTGATGGTTTCTTTTATATCTAGATTGGAGAATCTTTTGTTGTCTCCCATGAAAATATTTTTTCACTCCCTTAAGCTCTTCAGCCCTCTAATCACTTTTGATATTTTTCAACAATTGAATCAATGTGCTTCAATGTTAACACTTGGTCTCTCAGATCAATGTGAAGAAAGATTAAAGATATTTGATGACCAAGATGATGTTGATAATTTCATTTTGCATTCTCAGCTGACTTTACTTGGCTCTAGTGACTGTTCCTCTAGTATGCCTTCTGAGATGGAGTTTGAGAAGTTTGTTGATGAAGCTTTAGTATTTATAGGAGAACAAATGATTGATGATATTGCTTATGAGGTTTTTGGGGAAGGGGAGGTATCAAATGAGATAGGTTCCTTATTAATATCTCAATCCCCTTTGTCTCCTCCATCAAGAAAAAATTCACCTACCAAAAGGGGCAGGAAATCTTTAGCTATTAAGTTAGAAGAAGAAATAGTAGCAGGCTTATAGTCAACTTTAGATGTTAGAATGGGAGTAGGTTTGAAACAAAAAAGATCAAGGAGAGCTTTTTGCTCTCCCAAGGTGCAATGAAGCTTATATCTTGGAATGTCAGAGGCATAAATGCCTCTAAAAAAAGGGCCCAAATCAAGCAACAATTAGATACTTGTGGGGCTGTTATTGTTTTTCTTCAAGAAACCAAAACTTCAGATGAGTCTTTTCAAGCTATTTCTAAGAATTGGAACAAAAGGAAAGATTCTCATTTGCCATCTCAGGGAGCTTTGGGAGGTTTGATTACATTTTGGAATGAAAAAACAATTTGGATTAGTAATGTTTCTTTTGATCATAATTGGCAGTTAGTGAAGATTACTCATTTTGACTTAAATTTTTTGTTGCTTAATGTTTATGGTCCTAATAGTCCAGTTAGTAAGAAGTTGTTGTGGGAAACTTTGAAACTGAAGATAGATGGGGTGGGGCAAGAAAAAATTGTTCTTGCAAGTGATTTCAATGCAATTACAAATTTATTAGAGAAAAAGGTGGCATATGTCCCCTAAAGAAAGATATGGAGGATTTTGTTGCTTTTATTCAAGATAATGCTTTAGTGGATGTAATTTCACAAAATGGAGGATTTACTCGGAAAAATAGAAGGAAATATTTCCTTCAAATAGTAGAAAGGTTGGATAGGTTCTTAACTTCTCTGAACTGGGTTCTAAGTGATTTTGATTTAACATTTGAAATATTACCTTTTGCTGCCTTAGATCATTTTGCTATTTCTTTAAATTTGATAGCAAAAAAGGTAAAATCTAAATTTCAACCCTCTTTCAAATTTGAGGCAATGTGGTTTAGGCATCCCGATCTTGTTTCTTTGATAAATCAATGGTGGTTGAGTGCACCTTTTTTCAAGGTTCTAAAATGTTTCAGTTGAGTAAGAAGTTGGATCATGTTAAACAACAGTTAAAAAGTTGGAATTATCTTGTTTATAAGAATGTTTTTCAGCAGAAAGATTTGATTTACCAAAAGTTATCAGAGGTAAATGATAAAATTATTGTTAATGGTCTTGACAGTGTATTATTTGAGGAACAGAGTAATTTGCAAGAGGAATGGAAAGATTTGTTATTGAGAGAGGAAGTTTATTGGAGACAAAAATCAAGAGAGTTATGGTTGAAATATGGTGATAGGAATACAAAAATTTTCCACATATCGGCCCAAATTAGAAAATCCAAATGCTAAATTTTCTCAATCCAAGATAGTGAGTCAGGTGTTTTGTGTACTAATGAGGAAGAAATTAAGAATGAAGGAGTAATTTTTTTTTCTACCTTATTAACTACAAATAACAATGGACATGTTAATTTAGCAAGG
>VDFB02039284.1:0-98371 GCA_007258455.2 Sequoia sempervirens
TTCAACTTCTTCACAACTTCTTTTTCATCCTCTAAACTTCAATCCATCACTCTCCAAGCATTCTAGCATTTTAGCAGCACTCTTGCACTCCATAGCAGCAAACACATCACTCCATCAACTCAGTAGAGAAAGTTTAGAACAACACCATTGTAGTAGGGGCTTGATTCCTCTCATTTTCTTCCTCGTTAGCCTTGAGTGCTCTTGGTGGAGGTGGTAATCTTTCTACTCCTCTCCACTATTATTTGGTTGAGAGGCACATTACTATTTGTAGTGTTTTAGTGTTCTCTACTTTACTTTCTTTCTTCATCATACTATTCCTCCATTCTCACTTTCTTGGCTTTAGTTGGAGGTGGAAACACCTAAATGGGGGTCTAATTGAGGCAGGCCCCTATATAGCCACCCAAAAAATTTCCTCTTCATTGTGTGTAGGTGGATGTGTGGCTTGGAGTTAGCTGGCGAACGAGTACCTTTGTGAGGTTATTCTTGCCATCCTAACTCTTGTTTATTTTCTTTATCATATTCGTACGTATCTTTCCTACTTCATAGCTTTGTTTTGGCCCTTTGGAAGTAGTTAGCTAGGTTGTTAGTCTGTTTTCTAGTGTTTGACCTTGCTTCCTCAGTCCTCTGGTCATACAGACATCAACGAACCTAAGAGATGCCAATACGTCGCGTTGTCTTCTTGGAACCGTGCCTCCATCCTCGAGCAGAGAGCTTCCTGAGGTACAGAGTTAAACCCGAAAACTGACTTGCCTAGCCCCATTCTGTGTTTTACATCTGCAGAGTGATTTAGGGACTTTATAGTCCTCATAATTCTCATCCCGCATTTCCTAACACCTCGTTAAGCTGAGGTAAGTTAGGCAGCCTTCCACTCTTGGCTCTCCATAACCTGGGGCCTTGAACATGGTTGGTCCCCCTCTCTTACATTTTTATTGAACTCAGCATTGAAGCGGTTCTGTTTTTACGTCTTGGTCTCACTCACATTCTAGGGGTGTTGTAGGTGTGTGGCGTTGTGGGTTGATGCGCACCAAGCAACTTGTATTTCGGACATAGTTGGAAGGGTTCCGAAAAGTGTTGCCACATGAAACCTTGAGTATGGTCCTTGTCTCATCTCCATACAACCTTTGGGGACTCCTGTTGAGGTGTTGTTGTCTGGAGTGCCGTGGCCTCCGCTGTTGCATCAACCTATCCCTCGCTGACGACGGGCGGAGTGAAATTACAGTATAAACTTTGCTTCCTGGGACTTCTCTGGGCTGGTTTTTAATAGTGAACCATCTCCTCTCTACATCTCCACTTGGATCAATGGAAACATCATAGAGGGTGTTGTTGTTGATCCAACATCACAAGTAAACATCATAATTGAGGATATCACGTTGATTAAATTTTTACATAAAGATGGGTATGATGCACTTGTCAGCACCATCCCCATGCATGGCAGGATTTTTGTGCCCCCTTTGGGTAGTATTTTCCTGTCAGTCTTGGTCGGACCTAAATCCGTGAAGCTCCTGTTTGACATCATCCCTGGGTTTGAAATCTTTAGAGTGAAGTTGAGTATCCCTTGGTTAGTGGCTATGAACACAGTACCCTCGGTTGTGCATAAATGTTTAAAATTTATCCATGAGGGTTTCGTGCATGTAATTCATGACACCGGTTATAAACCACCGGTTGCTCGTGGTAGCTACTCCTTGGACTACTCTTGGCCTACACCCATTGGTCCTCTTCTGCCTAAGATGGACCTACTACACCAAAAATATCAAAATTATAGGGGTGCCTGAAGCTGAAAGTGAGGTACCCTTCGTCGCCTTATGTTGTTTCACATAGGGATTTCCTAAAAGTTGACAATGATGTCGCTAAGGCACGTAGAATGGAAGAAGAGAAGTGGTCCTGAGATCCTCCTTCTTCCTCTTCCACTACTCAACCTGACACTTCCTCTCTCTTCATTGAGGTGTCCTCAAATTCCGTTCCGCATTTGCAAGAGAATCCTATGGTGCCTGCTTGGTGAAAACCCAAGCGTCCCACATTTGAGCTTCCTATTTTTCCTATAGAGCCTAGGCCCATTTAGTATAATAGGAATAAAGGTCCCCATGGAGAGTCCTCTTTTTCTTGACCTCCAAGACCTCCTAACACTCCTACTCCAAAAGTAGTGAACGAGAAGAGGCCTACTACCGACGCACTTGAGTCAACTCCCCCCACTACTTCTCAACCTACCCCTCTTGCTCCCATTCAGGAGTCTGTTCCTCTGTCGAAAACAACTATAGTGGTAACTCCCATGGTTGAGCAAGAGCCTTATGTTCCTTTGCAGCCTCCGGCCTCCAATTCAAAGAGTCACATAAACCACCTTGCGTGTGAGCGTAAGCGTTGGCGAAAGGCTCTCATGGCTGAGTAGGCCACCTTGCATAGGAGGGAAGAGGAGATGACCACCCCTGTATCAGGTCCTTCTGTAGTTTCCTCCTCTCTCCTCCCCTCTACTTCCATTCAAACCAATTTTGTATCTTTTCTAGCTTCTGCTGCAAGTATGAATACACCTACCCCTAGAAAGGTGCAGGTGTTCATCGCTCCTTTGGTGGAGCTACTGCTATTGATGTTTGTTCTAGATGTCCCACCTTTCCTAAAGCCAGTGGATATGACTAACACCTCAGTCGTATCTATTGTGATTCTTTCCTCCTCTTCCTCTGTGCCTCTTGCCTCGTCTGTAGGGATTTTTCCTCCTCTAACAAAGCAGAAGGTGGAGGGTGGTCCTTCTAGCAATAGAGGATGTAAGAAGAGTCCACCTTCTTCAAAAGGTGGCCCCACGCTGACTCCTAGAACGGAACCATTCATGGCTTCCCCTGAGTTTTTCACCGCTCTCAAATCACTCGGTGAGCCTAGCAGTGAACCTTGGGCACAACCTTCCCCGTCTATTGAGGTAAAACATGGCACTTTTGTGAAGTGCATGTTCAAATATCTTGATGAGGTTCTAGCCTTGTCAACGATCTTCACGAAATTGTTGACCTTAGCTCCACAAGAGCTCGGTGGAGAGGACCTAGTTGGGCCCTCTTCCTTAGCCCTTGTTGCAAGAGGGTTGGAAGCTCCTCCTCTTAACATCCCACCACTACAGGATCATCCTCCTTCTCCCTACAATGATCTAGAGTGGGAAGTGGACAACCTCTTGGTCGATCAGTGTTAGGAGGAGGCCTCTTTATCTTTAGATTAAATATGTGTGTGTGTGTGTTATGACGTGTTCCCCCGTGATCATGATATATGTTCCTGGATGACCCTCGTCATGCCTATTGGTACTTGGATACATGTGTGGTTTTTGTGTCGTAAACATTCCTCTATTTGTATCATCATTCTTCCATGTTTGTGACTTGATTTTTGATAAATTGGGGATGATGCAAAGTGTTGGGGGAATTTAGGCTTCCCTTCCATATTGACCCAATTTTTTATTTTTACTTTTTACATTTTATTCTCTGCAAGTATTCATAGCGGTCTAATATAGTAGGGATTGATGAAAATTCCATTTTATATACAATTATAATAATAAACACATACATCATATATATATATATAGAGAGGTATAGTAGGCAGGTATATATATATATATTTATGAGTGCCGCATTCCTCAAATATCGTGCTACCTTTTGTACCTTTATGGATCATGTTTTTCTTTTCCTTTTCTGATTTTCCTTGTATTCTCTTCTTTTCTTGAGTTAACTTCTCTTATGTGACAACGCTTTCTTCATTTTGATTTTCAAAAACGATTTGTTTCCAATGAATCTTTTCTTGAGAATCTTCAGAACTCATGTTTTCCTTTCATCACAAGTCTATAAAGAAAGGAACTTGAGAACCTTTCCTTCTCAAAAGTAGAACAACTTTGATCTCTCACGTATATATATATTATTCCTTCCTTTCAAATTCCCTTCTTTTTGATTAGTTATGAACACCCTTTCAAAAGGGGATTCCTTGATGATGAATTGATTCTAGAAAATAGAAATTTTCTTCACACTTCTGCAAAACAAATGTCCCTTGAAGTGGACTCCCTTTTCTTCACAACAAAGTGGTTCCTAAGGGACCTTTGAAAGTCTCCAAATTTTCTTGAAATACGGTCTGCATAACTATCCATTTACTTTACCACGTGGGCTTAACCTCACATTGCAACTGGCTTTCCAAGTTTCTCCATGTGAGAGATCTTGGGGATACTCTCCCTCGTAGGTAATATGCGTGCCTATATAGGCCTATAGGGTTCTTCCTTTGAGCTTCCTCCATGTGAGAGATCTTGGGGGTGGCTCCCCTACAGGTCTGCGGGCCTGTAGGGCGCTTTCTTTGGTTTCCTTCATGTGAGAGATCTTGGGGGATACCTTCCCTACAGGTCTACGGGTCTGTAGGGCGCTTTCTTGGGTTTCCTTCATGTGAGAGATCTTGAAGGACACCTTCCCTGCAGGTCTGTGGGTTTGTAGGGCATTTTCCTGGCTTCCTCCATATGAGAGATCTTGGAGGACGCTTCCTTGCAAGTCTATGGGTCTGTAAGGAACTTTTCTGGGTATCCTCCATGTGAGAGTTCTTTGGGGACATCTTCCTTGTAGGTCTATAGGCCTGTAAGGTGCTTACTTCATGAGGCTTCCTTCATGTGAGAGATCTTGGGGGTTGCCTCCTTGTAGTTCTACGGGCCTGTAAGGTGCTTTCTTTCTTTAGCTTTATAGTTCTATGAGGCTATGAAGTCCTTTTCCTATCCTACACTTTCGAGTTCGCCAGATCATGGTCTGCTTCCTCAATGGTTCAGGTATACATTTATAACTCTACTAATTCTTTGATCTACTTTACCGAAGCACTCATCAGTATTCATGCTCGCTAAAGTGGGGGAAAATTTTATAAGAGCGAATTTTCACCCCTTATGCAAATTCCCCATTTTCCCTTCTTCACTTTAGAAAACCAAATTCAAAGGCTAAATTCCACATAAGCCTATTGTCTTCATTCCACTTGGCGGTTGTTTTGTGTGTCGACAGAGGAATAACTATTGGGCACTCCTGCACGACACTCAGATGTCCATGTGATGCGCTTACATCCCTAGTAGATTTCCTTCATTCAAAAGAGTTGCATCTAGGAGTAGAACTTTGATATTTATATCATTTTTAAAGAGAGAGATGTTTCCAAAATGTCAAACTTGTTCGCATAGAATATTAGCTGGAGAAACACGAGGTACGTGTTCATTTTATGGGTATTATCCTATGCAAACTAGATAGAATAAATAATACATAAGAAAATCCAACTTTAGTTCAAAGGAAAATAATTCCTTCCATACGGCACACAATAGCCAAAGTATACAAGAACATCCCAATAGCATAATTTTACTGCTAAAGAATTTGCTATAATTATATTTTAAACAACTAGCATCTCTTTTGTATATTTCAAACGGGACATTAGAGTGAACATAATACATAGATCATTTAAGAAATCCTCCATGCGAAATATGCTCAACTTAATCCCTTTTATTAAACATGTTGAGCATTCATAGTAGATCATTTTTAACTATTGGTCATTTACAAATAGATTTTAGAACTAATTATTTTTAAATCAATGGTCAGTTGTTGCACATAATGTGTAGATATATACATGAAGACATAACTATATAACTCACCCTTTCAGACTAAAGTAATTTCATTTTCAAACTTATTTCATTGCAATGGAGTAATAAACAAAGTCACTGCCCAATGTGTCCACAGCCAGATATACTCTTTCATAATTTATAGTATTGAATTTCAATTCAAATATCTATATAAAAGTGTGTGTATATATGTCTATATATATCTAAGTATAAATATGTATATACTCTTGGAAAATTACCCACAGTCGAAGTTTGGTTTTCTAGCATGTAGGAAAAGTTTAAACTGAATTTCATTAGGTTCCCTTTGAATAAATGAAGGTTGGCGCCTTCCCCATTGGGGAGGTGTTTCCTCCATAGCGCAACCCTCTCCCAATGGGGAGGGTGCGGCTATGAAGCCAGGGTCTCCTTAAAAAAATTCATTCACGGGCATAAAACATAATATGGCCATTTCAATATAATTTGATTTCAATTATTATAAAGTATTTTGTATTAAATATATATACAATATGCCATATATATATATGATATTATCAAATTTTGGGTTGATATTTGAATACTAGAACAAACGAAAATTTTCATCCTGTGTGTAAAATACAGGGTTTGCTAAAGTATATATATGTGTGTGTGTGTGTAATTCCAATAGACATTTATAATTATATATATATACTATAAAATACGAAAGAATGTACAGATTGTACAGCTGTGATGGTGAAAATCTTAAAGGAGAAATAGAACATTTAAACACATGTGAATACAATGGATTTACACAAATGGATTCTAAAAGGAAACTTCAATCTTTCACAATACAGAAAAATATTCACACATATTGTAATTAAAATACATCATAAGGGATTTTAAAAAAAAACTTGGAAATGCTTCAACTGGGGTATCCTCTTCTTGCTCTCTCTTTTCCTGTGTTTGATCTTTCTAGGAATCATTTTGAAGATTTATTTTCCTCCTCTTTTTCTTATTTTTCCTATGCTCTCCCCTTTCCTTCTTGCAACTGTTTTATTTTACTATGCTCCAAAAAACTCTTCCCAACATCCATTCTTGTCCCTCTTTCTTTTTAGTTACTGTTCTTGCAGAAAAATTAAGATCAAGAAAACCATGTTGTTTTTCGTTATCCTTTTCCCTCTTTTAAAGATTTATTTTAGTTTTTTTTCCAAAACCCTAATCTTGAAAATAAAAGTAATAATGTTTTTTTTTCATGCACAATATTTATCCTCGGCTATTAATAAAAATACCATTTTTAATTGCAAAATTGAATATCTATTATGAGTAATTAACAACGAAATACCTTTTATTTGCAATTTAAATATGTATTCCAAATAGTTAGAAGAGAGGTAACATTTAGTTGCAATTAAAATAATTATTCTAAATAACAATTCCTTATCATTTATTTGCAAAATAAATTCTCTAATTAAAATATAATTTAATTCTTTTTATTTCTTTGTATTTCTATTTCACCATCAATTAATTTAATTAAACATTGTAAAAATAAAAACAATAAAATTAGGGGTTGTAACAAAAGTAGACCACAATTTGGCAAGCTCAGAAGCGCGGGGTAGGAAAATAACTCCAGAGGTACTCTCTTCTAAGGAGGTTCGAACAAAGGACTCCATAGATTCTCAGAACTACAAAGTTGAACAAAGTACACTAAAGGCCTGCAGACCAACGATGGACAAATCCTGCAGGATGCAAGCGCTTCATAGATCCTCAGACCTGCAAAGAAGGCACCCCTAGGTACTCTCTCCTGAAGGAAGCCCAATGTAGGGAACTCCACAAAGTCGGATTGGAAAGCATCTTCACAGACACACCTGCAAAGCAACATGTTAATCTACAGATAAAACATGTTAGAAAATAAAAAGCGGTCACACAAGCAAACAAGCAGACACTCACGCAGACAATCAAGAATTAAAGGAAGAGCTTTCAAAGGGATCCCTCGGGAACCCTTTCAAAATAAAAAGGGGTCCACTCAAGGGATGCTCAATTTGAAAGTGTAAGAATATTTTTTACAAATCAATTCAGCATCAAGGAATCCTTTCGAAATATGTTCACTTCATCAAGGAATTCAAAAGGAAGAAAATTCCCCCTCATGAGGGGAAGTTCAAGGCTTCTCCCATAGGAAAATTTTCTCCCTCCTCAGAGGAAAGTTCTTCAAGTTCTTTCTTTACGAACCCATGATGAAGGAAACACACCCTGCTAGGGGTCCTTGTTGAGAAAGTGATTTTTGAAAAATGTTTGGGAAGATTTTCGAGAAAAGATTCATTGGCTATCGAATGCATTTTTTGAAAATCAAAGTGACATGATATCATGATAGCCCCCCCCCTTAGGATGGTGTGTGTTGGACGCAGAGGCACATGGTATCCTAAGGAGAGAAAAGCAAGAATAAAAAAAAGTGATGTTGTGGCTTGCAGAACATAGTGAGATGTAATCGTGGTAATGTTTTCGCACATGTGAGGGACAATACATGAACACCACAACATCACAAATCAAGCACGAAAGACAAGAACAATAATGTAAAAAAGAGACAATAACATCATGAACAAGGGACACAGCCTAAGATCTAATATTTTGGGGTCAGAGTTGCTCATGAATATATGTATAATAATAGTATATCGATGAATTGTCATCAGCCCCCTACTATATCAGACCATATGAATAATGTACAAGAAGACAAAATAAAAATAAAAAATTGGGTCAACATGGAAGGGAAGCCTAAATTCCTCCAACACTTTGCATCATCCCCAATTGTCAAAAATCAATACACATAATAAAGGAAGAATGATGCAACAAATAGAGGAAGTTGTACGACACAAAAACACTCTTGTATCCAAGCACCTACAAGGGTGACCAGGGTCATCCAAGAACACAACGTAAGAACATGGGAACACAAACACGCACACACAATCTACTCTATAGATAAAGAAGCGGTGCCCCCTAGTCCTCATCAACCAAGAGGTCATCGGCCTCCCAATCTAGATCATTGTACGGGGAAGGCAGATGAGCCTGCAAGGGCAGAATATCAAGGGGGGAACCCTTCGACCCTCCTACAACAAGAGCCAAGGAAGGAGACTCCTCGAGGTATCCTCCACTCAGTTCTTGTGGGGTGAAGGTTATCAACTTCGCGAAGATCGTTGAAAGGGTCGAGACCTCATCCAAATAATTAAACATGCGATTCACCAAAGTGTCATGTGTTAATTCGATGGGCGAGGGAGGTGGCACCCGAGATTCACAGCTTGGCTCACTAAGAGACTCAAGAGTAGTGAAAAATTCTAGGGACACTGGAGCTTCCTGCATCACTAGGATGGCACATGCTAATGCAGAACCACCTTCCGAAGAAGGTGAACTCCTCTTTCGACGCCCTTTACTAGCAAGGCCATCCTCCATCTTTTGTTTCGTCAGAGGATGAAAGACCCCCATAGATGAGGTAGAAGGTGTAGAGGAGGAGGAGAAGAATGTGACAAACACTACTGAAGTGTTCAGAAAGTCCACGGGCTTCAAAAATGGCAAGATGTTTGGGAGGGACATCAGAAGGGGACACAACTAAAGGAGCAATAAACACCTACACCTTTTACAGGTGAGGGTCATTTACAAATGCAGTAGGAGCCAGAAGCAGCACTGAGGTTGATGGAATTGAATCAAAGGGGGTAGGAAAGGAAGATGTAGCGGAAGGTACCGACTCCCCCTCCTTCCTCTGCAAAGCAACCTGCTCAGTGGTTAGAGCCTTTTGTCGATGCTTGCGCTCATGCGCAAGGCGGTTCCTGCGACTCTGGGAGCTATAGGTCAGGAGCTAAGAGGGGATAGAAGGCTCTTACTTGGCCATCAGAGTGTCCATCACATCCATCTCCAACAAAGGGAGAGACTAAGAGGAGGCTAGAACAATAGTGAGGGGAGCGGGATCCAATGAGCAGTAGGAGGCCACAGAGGTCAAAGCATAGAGGACTCCCCACAGGGACCCTTCCCCTTACCATACTGAACATGCCTAGGCACCATGGGTAGAACGGGAAGTTCAAACACTGGATGCTTGGGCTTTCGCCAAGCGGGCACCATTAGATTCTCCAGCAACCACCTAGGAGCAGAATCTAATGACGCCACAGCAGGGCGACAGGAAGTGACACGCGGGACAACGAAAGAGGAGGAAGAACTTTGAGCATGCTTTTTTTCCTCCCTTCTCTGAGCTAGGGTTGCATCATTGTCCACTTTCAGGCAGGCCCTATGTGAGATAGCATAATGGGAAGGAGTTACCTCACTTTAGGCGTCAAGCGTCTTCTCTTGTACTTCACATAGGTTCGATACAAGAGGTTCATCCTAGGAGGAAGCAGACAAACAGGCACAGGCCATAAGTGATCCAACGAGTAGCCACCATGTGCAACCAGTGGTTTATAACCGGTGTCATGGACTACATGCACTATACCCTCATGGATGAATTTCAAACATTTATGCACTATCGAGGGAATTGTGTTCATAGCAACCAACCAGGGGATACCTAGTTTCACCCTAAAGAGTTCAGACCCCAGGATTATGTCAAAGAGAAAATTCATTGATTTAGGTCCAACTAGGATTAACAAGGTGATGCAGCCAAGGGGAGGTACGGAAATTTTGTTGTGTGTACGAATGGTACTCTTGGATTCATCATACCTATCTTTGTGCAAGAAATTGATCAGCATAATCTCCTCAGAAATGACATTCACCCGACACATTGGGTCAACAAGATCACTTGTTACAGTGTTTCCATTGATTCGTGCAAGGATGTATAAGGGAGATGGCTCTATTATAGTTCATCAGCAGGTCCTACAAGATGAATGTTATGCCAGGAGAACTACTTACAGGATGCGCAGATGGAATGGGAGAATGTAAAAAAGGAGGCCATCACGTATACTAGATGAGACTTTCACATAGCCCCCAAAGGTTTCACAATTAGATAGTGACCCAACTAAGATTTCATTTTGTGATGCCTATGGGCCCTTCCAACTATGCCGCTAGGGGTCATAGGTTGGGTTGCAAGGTGAGATTCCTTACAACACTCACACCCACAATGCTCCTAGGATACGAGGAAAGGGCCTTTCAGCACTTCTAAATGGAACCAAAATGGTTCACGTCGGGTTCACTAAAATGTAAGATAAGGGAACCAACCACACCAAGGCTCCAAGTCACAGAGAGCCAAAGTGGAGGGATTCCCTAACTTACCTCAAGCTAAGTGGGTGTTTTAGGTCGAGGATAGAGAATGAAGAGCACTCTCAAATGCTTGTGTCACTCTACTAATCTAAATGTTTGGATGGGGCTAAACAAGTCAATTTTTGGAATCTGAACCATACCTCATATAGCTCTCTACCCAAGGATAGCAACTCAAGTCAGGGATGACAATGCTATGTGTTGATGTCTCTCTAGGGCACTGGCATCCGTACGGACAGAAAGTGTAAAAGCACAGTACGAAATACTAGAAATCCTACTTGTATCCTAGCTGATGAAGTTCAGTGAATTAAATAGAATAACAAAGTACAAGAAATGACTATTAAAGATGATAAAGGAGATGATGAAAATGAAGGTGACAAAGATTAACTCACTAAGAGTCCATTTTTCTAGCAAGCTCCACACGTATAGGTACCTACACACAGCCAAGAGAAGAAAAATTTTGGGGTTGTATAGGGTTTTTCCTCAAAAAAATCCCCCACTTTGGTGTTTCCACCTCCATAGACAGCCAGGAAATCCACGAGATAGAAAATGTGATAAAGGAAATAGTAGGAAAGAGAGTATCGAAAACTACAAAAAACACAATTTTATTCTATCAAACCACAAAAAAAGAAGGATAATGAAGCAATACCACCTCCATCCAAAGGCACTCAAGGCCAATGAAGGGAGAAAGCAAGACTACGAATTTGGTAAATTCGACACGGCCGCAACAGTGATGAAGAAGGTCTCGCAAGACACCAAAATGATAGCTTATACGGTAGCACAACATGTTCTCAGTGAAGTTGATGGAACAACAAGTTGCTAAGCAATGTTCAAGAGATTGTAGAAGATCATATGAAATTTCCAAGAAGATGAAGTAGATTTCTAAAGAAATGAAGTGATAGTGAAAACAAGCCATTTGAAGATGGAAAGGGAGGGAAAGAGTCATTTTCGGGCTGGCTAGTTGACACATAGGCATTGCGCTTCATCCCCAATGAGGAATGTAACATCCCTATGGACTCCAGAGGCAAGAATTTGTCAGGGACGGCAGCGCACCTCGCAGACATCCACACGTCACGCTCGCGTCCCTAATAGAAATTCCCCCTTCAACACAAAAGACAAGCACCAAGTGGATGCATTGTGGATGAGTGATGTGTAATTTCTTAGTCAGGTTTAATTTTCTAAGGTGGAGGGATGCAAAAGGGGAATTTGCAAGAGGGGTGCAAATTCACTCCTATATAGTTACAAATGTGTCTTGATTTGTAATTTTTTCTAGAATGTCATTGTGTCTCGAAACACCTTTGGGAACTTGTTGCGAAGGATTTATTTTCCTTTAGTCATACCCCTAGGTGAACAAATTCAAAAGCTTTGAAACAATGATTAAATACAACATGGAAGCATACAAAGATGCCTAAGATGATGCATGTTGATGGATGCTCTAATATTTTTTTATGGATGTATCATGAATACTCTATGACAAATTTCTTCATAAATTCCCCTATGATATGTAAATTCATTTGTAAATGTCCTTAAATATAATAGCACATAAAACCACATAAACATGAGGGGCTAGGCTAGTTCACAGTAGCTAGTGATAAGGTCAATGAGGGTTTTAATTTTAATTTTGTTTTTTAAGTTTGAGGTTTAGATCTACAATTGTGGAAGTGACCTAGGTCAATTCCACACCCATAGATCTAATAGATGGTGGGGAAAGAGATACCTAGGAAAAAAAACTAGTTCCTAAGGATGACTGATAATGGGATCAAGTCAAGATAAGGTTATAAGCTAAATTCTAAGAAATAATATGTTACATGTAGACTTCTTATTTCATAAAGGGAATTCTAATCGAAGTGGGACCAAAACATATGGAAAAGGCCATGGGTATGTAATTTTTTAGTATTGAAATATTAAATCGTACCCCACAATAAATTGTTATATTATATCAGTATATTATTAGTAATTTAATGATAATATAATATAGTATGTATTATTATAATATATATGTCTAATGTAAAAAGAAACCACTAAGGGTAAGAGTGTTAATTATTTTACTATTTATTAACCTAGGTCTAACACATGATATTTCAATTAAAAACCAAATCTAAACTAGCACAATTAGTTGTCACATATAATAAATGTAAACCATAAATCAATAAACAAGGGAAGAGGCATTATGTGTCTATTCATCGTAGTCGATCAACTCATGTGTGAGTAGAAATTGACTGAGTCAAATTTGAGATAGGGATCACCTACAAATGGTTTTAGAAAACCAACCTAACTATTATGATCTCCTAGAAAGGATTGTTATTGCAATCCTAGAAAAAATCTGTAGTTCAAAATCTTATTGAGCTAGGATTGAACTAATTTATTTCCTTTATGACTTATGATGGTATTGAAGAACACCTTTGGGATCTTGTAGAGTTAGAATTGAATTAATTTACTTCTTCATGCCTTATTCAAGCCTCTCTTTTTTTCTCTTTGTAATGATTAAATGATAAGACATGCAATATTTATCCTTTAAAATATTGATGGAAGCTTTCACGACTATTATTTGCTACTACTACATGTGAACTTGATGCTCTAGTGATGTGTTCTTCTCCGTCGATGGTATGAATCCATCATTATCACCTAGGGTCTTAGGAAATTCCTTTAAATATGCCAACATATTGTTAAATATAAGTGAATTAGCATGCAATCCAATGTATAGCATTCAAAGTTTTGAATTAGGTTGAGAAATTGGCATAAGATGGATTTAAAATTTGCAAACAAGATCACATTAGCAATTTTTTTCATGAGACAAATTTGACATAGCAATCATGTCCTAGAAGTAGAAGGGTATAATGAGTGAAATGTATAGGTAAATAGGAATTAGAATGAGTGGATTGATTGATGGGATTATAATTTTAATCAACTTTTGCACATAAATAAACAAATCAAGTGCTAAATCAATATATCTCTAGACATAGTCAAAGAAAAATAAAAATAAGAAGAGAGCGTATGAACCATGCACTTTTATTCTCTACATACCCCACTTCCATATGAATATAAATCCATATTTATCATGCACATTAAAGTAAAATAAAATAGTAGGAAGCATTTCTTAAAGGAATTTTTTTCAAATATGCAATTTTATAGATGGTCTTAGTTTTCTAAGTGGTCTTCATGGGACCCCATCTCCAAATCCTACACACATTGTAAAAAAAAAAAATCATTAATAACATTTATTTCACACATAAATATAAAACACACTTTAATCATTTAGCATTACATGCATTTTCATTCAATATTTTCAAAGAAAAAAACATTCCCTAAGGGGAAAAGGGGGGTTAAAGGAGTTGTTACCAAGTTGGCCCCTATGAACCAAGAAAATTTGCAAAAGGGGTAAAAGGTTTCATGTTGTCGAGGTTGTTGAGGAATCAAAATGAATTTGGATTTGTCAATATTTATAGACATGACTCTAATGAGAGACAACACATTGTGTAAAATTGTCTTGGAGTTGTAATCAAAATGTCCCCTCAATCTATGAATTTCCAAATATGTGGAGACAATGGTAATTTGATACCTTCAAATGGTATGAATTCATTGTAATGAATATTACTTTAGGAGAGAATAATGTAAGAGTGGTCACATATAGCAACTATGCTAACCCTAATCATAAATTAAAAATATATCATGAAGCAAATAATGTGAGGAATAATCTCTATTGCCCATAATTTTTCCCCAACTATGAGGACAAAATCTCATATGAATGATAAAAAATGTAAGTATAAATGAACATAAACACATGGATACAAAAGATATCATTGTGGAGAAGTTATACAAGTAAAAACCATGAAGACTAAAGCACCATGTATGTGTAAATGGTAATGCATATAATGAAAAATGTAAGCATGAAAGAGAAATATATGCCACCAATATGCCCACACCTCCCCACCCTAAGATGGTTGGCTCTAAAAGAGTATAACCACTAAATGGTCCCCAACGGGAAAACCAATTGTGCCAAAGTGGGAGAAATGAAGAAAGATATAAGCAATTACTATAATGTGTCAAAGTTCCATAGAGAATAAAATCATCACAAATCAATGACAAGATGCAAGGATAAATGGTATCAAATGTATTAGTGAATTTGTGATCACCAACAAGTCATAAAGTATAATTATTATATTTCATAAAATAAATAAGAACATGCATAGTAGAGTTTGTGGTGCATAATGTCCAAGGGATCTACATGGATTTTTCCTTCTATGATAGATAATCCATATGAACTAGATCCATGATTTTAAATAATAACATAAGACACCAACCAATTAGGGAAGAACTTGCCTTGAAACTTATCTTTTGCAAAAATATTTTTTGGAAAATATTTTAGCACCAAATCACCAATTTAAAATTTGCAAGGTATCATACAATTGTTATATGATGATTTTCAATTTCCTTTGGCAGACTTTCAATCCAATGCATTAATTTTTATTTAAATACATAGTTCTAATTATTGTAATCTTTATTCTTGATATGTGTTATTACCAATAATTTTGGAGAGAGAGTCATAAAGAAGAAATTTCTAATTCAAGAAGCATGATAGCCTTCATACCATACACCAATAAGGAGTGTAACTAGTGGGAATAAAATACTTGTATTGTATGCCCACGAGTCAAATGTCAAATGTATGTGTCAATTCATGTCATGTTTATCCATAAATTTTTACAGTATTTGATCGTGTTTTATTTTTTAGAGGAGAAACATAGTTGAATATGATTTTTTAAAATAATTTATCTACTTCTCAAATTTTAAAAGATATTCCATTTTCAATGACAATGGTC
Source organism: Sequoia sempervirens (assembly GCA_007258455.2). Lineage (NCBI taxonomy): Eukaryota > Viridiplantae > Streptophyta > Pinopsida > Cupressales > Cupressaceae > Sequoia > Sequoia sempervirens. Next base: position 15,571 of record VDFB02039284.1, read on the forward strand.
ATGAAAGCCCAAATCAAAAAATAATGTTCTCCTTAATGAAATTGAATAAATGTAAAGTTGTGGGGGATTTCAATGAGGCAACCTCAAGCCATGGTAAAATAGTCTATAACAATAATAATGGTGTGCCCATCAAGTGTATTAATCATAATTTCCCCCCCAAATCAAAAATGCATGTTTCAAGTTACAAGTTACCTTGTTTTTGACAAATAGAACATTTTTATATACATAACATATGATTCGCCCATGGTGCTCTTGTAATGACTTATATAAAGTAACATTTCAATCAACATTTTTCCATTAATATGACCTTCACAAATTCCCCCATGTGCTTCTTAGTGTAATAATTTTTTCATCATTATTCAATCTTTGAAGTAACTAACCATTATATCTACATCACTACAATATATGAGAAATAAGTAAATATTTGTCATTATGAAGGAAATCTTAAATGTCAAGGAATTTATAAATGTTTTAAACCCATTATTCACAAACAGGAATGGTACATACATGGGAATCCTTGTTTTAAATATCATATATTTTGGGTTGTGAAATTTTATAAGGCCATTATTGATTTTTTTAAGTAGAATATCAATCACACTTGTGTTACTTATTCTAGCATGCATTGATATTTGCATATGAAATGGAGTAATCCTTTCTTGCAATCATATTGGATGGAACAAATTACCACTCATGGAGAGAGTATATGGAGTTCTTCCTCACACAACAAGGTATATATATATCCTATGTGTGGGGACAAGATTCATTACAAGCCAATTCTGAAAAGCACAACAAGAAGCACAATACTTGTGAAATTTTGTAGTCATTTGTCTATCACATTCCATGAAATTTTAATAGAACCTCAACTAAACACTTTTTTGCAAAATATTTCACTCATCAAAGGGCTACACATTTGAGATTCCTACTTGTGTAACATTAGTCATCTTTTTATAGAATCTCCTTTGACGATTTTCCTCATTTCTTAACACTTCTTTGCAAAGTGTTAAGAAAGATGATATTTTCTTATGTTGTGAATTTGGGTACCCAGTCTTCTAACTTCGTTGAGGTGGTGGCCACTTCTCATGGAATCCTATTGACTAAACAAAGAGGTCTAAATAAGTGGTTATTGAAGGAGACCCCAAAAATGCTATCATGATGTTGAATGGGGAAGCCACTCCAAGTCGGTCTCTTCGTGATCTCATTGAGGACTATCGCAAAGATATGAGGTCAGTACAAATTAATGTATGTTTTCCATGAAGGAAATACTTTTATGAATGTGATGGAAAACTTAGGGCCTTTTGTCCAAACTATTAAAGTTTGGTATGATATGAACTTGCTTCCGGAGCACATGAGAACTTCCATCATTAATGAAGCTCAATCTCTTAGCATATCCCATGTGAGAAACTAAAATGAATTTAGCTCAAGAGTGTAAGGATTATACATACCCCCCATTTGTATGGAAAGCTATTATACCTCCCCGCTTTCGATTCATTTTAGTACATTTTATGCTCATCTTTCTTCTTCGTTGTGTGCCAAAAGTTTATGGAATCACCATTGCTTGGATTCCATTTTCTACTCTAAAGTGTACAATGGGTGGTGATCTGGTTCAAGAAGAGCCTAATAATTGTGAGTCTCTAAAGAATGACCAGTGTGGTTGTTGTGATCCATGAACTAGTATCGGTGTGTGAGTGTCGACTTGCTGGAGATCTACAGAATAGGTTGGAGCCCTGACACACAGTGAAGTCTAATCGAGTTGATCGAGTCATCAGTTTCCTCTTCTCAGCGTGTTAAAGGGACCTTTTGAGCTTATTATCGAACCTACTTAGATAGATAAAGGAAATCTGGAGGAGAATGTTAAGCTATTCACGAAGTTGAAGAGGCTTCATTCACCTATGTTTGGCCGCCATTGAGTGAACTCTAGAGAAAGAGCATGCACCAGTTTGAACAGTCAAAGCAGATTTGGTGTGATCGGAATGTTTGTGAAGATTTGGTATTGAAAATCCAATGATAGTGGGAGACAACGTTCTAGAGATTCCACGATCACATAACCTCCTTACTTCATTGCGGAAGCATGATCTACAGAGGAAACTAGATGTGAAAGAGGTTTTGGAGAATGTCGGTCTCTATGAGAGTGAAGAACAGTCTACATCGAGGGTGAAAGTTCTTGGCCAAACGGTGCAGATTGTAAATTCATGGGTCAGACAAGTAAAGTGGGTTCCAATTAAAGGCAATGATTGATATTGGATTCGACACCTCACCGAAGTTATTATGCAAATTTAAGATGGAGTAGTGGCTAAAAAGGATCCATTTTGGATTAGAATTGCGAAAGCCTTTGATGTACACTTGGCACTTGATGGGAAGAATATCCTAGACAGTTTGGAGAAGATGATGTGTTGGAAATGTGGTAATAACTTTAAAGTTAAGATTTAATAGTTTTATAGTGGTTATTGTTGAATGTCTCAAAATGTCTTATTTGTTCATATAGAGATATTTTGTCTGTTAGTCTAAAAATTAAAGTTAAGTTGTATTTTTTAGAATTAGGTTTATTAATTCTTGTCTCAAAAAGAAAAATTGCCTCGATTATAAATGAACGCATTATTGCTTGTATGTGACGTTCATATTGGGGGGGAATTTTATAATTGAGCCTCAAAGACAAATTTTCTAAGAAAGTAGAAAACCAATTGGAGGATGGAGGCACCAAAGGCTAGAGGATACTCAGCGACCTCTCATCAGTCACTAGCGACAAGGTTGCAAAATTGCATTAGTGACAAAATTATTTATACCAAAATGACTAAAGCTAAGATCGGTTTCCAGGTGGCAGTGACAACCATCTGATATCATTCATGATCAAAGTGGTACTAATCTATAATGGTGGTTGCATACGCGACAACAAGCTTTGTAAGTTGCGGTTGGATGTGTATGTCCCCAATCACATTTCTTGATTGTTAGTGAATGGATGTGTTTGTCCCCATTTGCGAGGTAGTGAAGTGATTGGAAGTGTTTGTCCCCAATCACACGAGTTGGTAATTATGATTGGATGTGTTTGTCCCCAATTATAATTGTTGTGAGCAGATGTGTGTGTCCATGTTATGAATGACTTTGATGTTGGATAGATATGTTTGTTCCTATCCAAACTTGATGTACCTTGGGTAGATATGTTAGCCCCTATCCTCATTTCCATAGTTAGAAGTGTTTGTCCCTATCCTTGGATGAAAGTACACTAAGCATAGCAAGGCTAGTTCCACTATTGCTTGACATGAGTAGATGTGTATGTCCCTACTCTTATCTTATATTGTTTGGTGAGCTACTGTGTGTGGTCATCAAGTATTGTGATGTACTTTCACCCCATGTTCACACTAAGGGGGGTGTTGGGAATTAGTGTTCACATAGGTGTTGGAAATATTGCATGATAGGATGCATAAGATAATAGTTTAGTAGGTTGGTTATGAGTGTTGGGAATATCACATCATTCTCATAGAGTATTTGTTATGTGGTTGTGATTATTTCTTTGTGTGTATTATGAGTTGTTAAAACAACTCGTATCTTTAGCAAGTTGTTATAGGTAGTCTCCTATAATGTAGGATATGTACATTATATATATATATATATATATATATATATATATATATATATATATTGAATGAAAAGGATGAAAGAGGAAGCACGATATTTTTATTATGTTTAATTTTTGCTATGTCTATTATTCTACCTAAAATCTCTATTAATAATCTAGCCCTCTCCCCAGCTATTTTCTCACTCCCTCATATTACTAACCCCTCCCTTGTCCAAAAAGGGATGTATTTGGCTAAGTCTACCAAAAATCCTACAACCCCTTTCTCAGTTGCTAAAGTCACCCCCCTCGAAGTAGGATTACCTGGTCCAACGCCCCTTAGTCATCTAAATTCAAATCCATTGTGGCTAGTTCCCCTGTTTCTTTTGGAAAGAAAAAGGTTTCTTTTGTGAACCCCATCGCCCCCCATATTTCAATTTTTATGAAAATTTCGAGTCTTCTTGGTCCCCATCCCTTGATGTTACCCTTGAGGACTCCCCTACCGATTCTCCTCCATACTACAATTTGTTTGCTAGCCCCCCTCCCTCTCCTAGAATTGAGGAGATTCATTCTTAGAATATGGAAGATGTTCGCTTGGCCTCTCAAAACCCTTGCAAGAATTGTGTATCTCTGTGTGATAAAGTTCATGATTTGTGTAAAGCCACAAACATTCAAAATTACATTCTTAAATAAAAGCTTGCACAATTGCTTATGACCAAGAACAAGATTCAAAATTTGGAGTATATTCTTTTGGAAAAGGATAGGGATTAGCCTAGTGAGGAGGTAGATGTGGAATATTGGGAATTGATGAAAGGTGGGTCTACTATCTTTGACAAATGGACTAACCTAGAAAAGGATGTCGAGGACTTGAAAGAGGTTATCGGGTTGTTGAAGGATCATATGAACTTGAAAAAGGAGGTTGCTAGTCTTCAAAGAAACCAAGATAATTTTATGTTCAATTTACAAGAACTTATTAACTATAGTAAAGAATCGATTAAGAATACAGTGGTGACCATTCAATTATTTCGACATGAGAAGATTTTTTATGCTAAGCGTGCAAGGGATGAAGCTCCTCTAGCTCCCCCTTCCAACTCCAACAAAAAAGGTAAATCAAAAGAGAATGCTTTGTCTGCTACCATGGAGAGCACTAGCAAAAACAATCCCAATGTCCTATTTTTCGAGGACAAGTTACAGTTCCTCACCAAGGAGTGGCAGGCTATAAAAGGCCTTCATATGCTTAGCGACCAATAACTGGGTTCTTTGGGTTGTTGGTCTTTGGCTGGTCCTATTTTTGTACTTGTTGCTAGTTTCTAGCTTTTTCTTTTTCTTTTTCTTTTTCTTTTTATTTTCTTAGTTTTTTTGTTGTCTCACTCCTTGTGAGACCTCTTTGTATTACCTCTATGTTCATTGTTGAAAATGGAGGTAATTATGTAGCTTAATACTTTGTAAAACTATGAGATTGTAGATCTAATTAAGTGTTCTTTGTTACAAATTCTTTTTGGATGATTATATGTTTAAATTCATTTTACCAATTGTAGAACTAGACAGAAGATTCCAGAAGAATAAGACCAGAAGATAGAAGTGACATGGCATATACATGGAGAAACCCTTTCGGGAAAAAAATCCACCACTAGAATTAATAGTGCTTGTATTATTTAACCTTAGAACAATATTACAATAACACTGTATCAATCCTTGATTGAGATGCTTCTTTTTCCTTCAACAATTCTTCTTCACAACCTGCAATAAACTCTGACCAAACTCTCTTCAACTTATTGCAATTAATAGACAATAACGAGCATTGAAAACTCCAAAGAATTGTCAATTACAAGAGCTTGAAGCTCCTCTCAAAAACCTACTTCTATTTTGTGCAAGCAAAGTTCCATCATGTAACATGAAGTCAAATCCAATGTCTCCTCAATTTAGGTGCCCCAAACTGAACTCCTAACTGATCGTTGGTCAAGAAAATATCTTCCAAGCTTCTCCTCAAAGTTGGCACCCAATAATGGGCCCACTTAACTCATCCTTGTAAATATCTTCTCATGCAAAAGGTGTTAACTCCAAGATGCCAAATTGGGCGCCCAAGGTGGGTCCAAGTCAATCTTTGTTAACAGAAACATATCTCTCCATCAATTCATGCAAACATTATGCATGATTGATCATCCCCACTTAACTAAATGTGTCCACTTGTTATGTGTCATGCAACTAAAGTCATTAGTCCTGCATTCCAAGTCAACTGAAGTCAACTAGCATTCAACTGAAACTAACTACATGCAACTGAAGATAACTGAACCATAACTGTTCACTAAACTAAACTGAACTCCACTCATGTATATGTCAATCCATAACTTGTAGGATCTTTACATGCATTACTGAAGTGTTATCTATTCTCCAAACAGTTAACTGAACTCAAGGTGGGTTCCACCTTCCATGTGGGCACCCCATGTGCCCTTATTTTGTAGGAGCTCTTCTTTGGGTGTCCCTACATGTTCCTATCATTTAGAATTAATTACAAATGTCAATTTACATGTTCATTTCATTTGAATTTAATCTTTTCTAATCCTAGTGTCGAGGAACACTTTCCAAGGACTTAGGAGATATATGAAATATGTTTAGGATTGCAATTAAATGGCATCCTATTCCCAACATTCTCCCACTTGACATTATACATTGATATTATTCTAAACAAGGAATCATTATTAAAAATCAAGTACAGGACTCAAGGCGAATGGCCTTCCTGCACCAAGAGAACTTATTTGTAGGAACTGGTTTCGTAAGATAATATGTAACATTGATCAAAGTGTCAACTTTATCAATCAATACCTTCCCACTCTCTACCATTTCTCGCACAAAGTGATACTAAACATCAACATGCTTAGTACAAGCATGATACATAGGATTTTTGGCTAAACAAATATCACTCTAACTATCACATTCAAGTTTAATTTGCTTGCAATTAAAACCAATACCTTTCCCAAGTCTTTGTAACCAAACTACCTCTTCAGAGGCATGTGTAGCAGCCATGTACTTTGCTTCTGTGTTGGACAAAGAAACCGTGTGTTTCCTCTTACTCATCCAACTAACCACAACTCTAAACAAAGTAAACACATAGCCACTTGTCAACCTCTAATTGTCCAAGTCTCCTGCCCAATCTGAATCAACAAAACCTTGTATGTCCAATGATCTATGCATAATATCAATATCATTAGCACCATAATAAATCAAATAGTAATCAGAAGTACCTCGTGAATATCTAAACACCCTCTTAACATAAGTCCAATGTTCTTTACCAGGGTTAGACATAAACCTACTTAGAACTCCCACTACTTGGCTTATATTTGGTCTTGTACAGACCATTGCATACATTAAACTACCAACTACACTAGCATATGGAATTTAAGACATTTCCTCATAATCAAAATCAAATTTAGGACTCATGTCTAAACTTAACTTCGTGCCAACTGGTAAAGGAATATTAATTGGTTTACTATCTTGCATGTTAAACCGTTTCAAAATAGTATCAACATAGTTGCTCTGACTTAAGCAAAGATTTTTGTTACCTCTATCTCTGTTGATCTCCATACCAAGGATATATTTTTCAGCCCCTAGATCTTTCATCTCAAATGTGCTATAGAGTTTTGCTTTCAATTCTTTGATCATTACCTTGTTGTTACCAATAAACAATATATCATCAACATACAAGATTATAATTAAAATTTGATCATCAATACATTTTATGTAAACACAATGATCTTCCTCACTCCTCACATAACCAATTTTCAATACAAAAGCATCAAATTTTTGGTACCACATTCTCGGTGACTACTTCAATCCATATAAAGATCTCTTTAACCTGCAAACCAATTCTTCTTTTCCTTTTACAACAAAACCAATAGGTTGCCTCATATAAATCTCCTCATCAAGATTCCCATGCAAAAAAGCAGTTTTCACATCCATTTGCTCTATCTCAAAATCATAAGCAACAACGATAGATAAAAAGAACCTAATAGAAGTTAATTTAGCAACAGGAGAGAAGATTTCATTAAATTCAACTCCCTCTCTCTGGGAGTAGCCCTTGGCTATTAATCTATCCTTTTACTTTTCGAGATTACCATCTGCACCAATCTTCTTTTTAAAGATCCATTTACAACCAATGACCTTTCTTCCTTTGGGGAAACTCTCAAGATCCCATGTGTCACAAGTATCCAAGGATTCCATTTCCTCATGCATAGCTTGTGACCAAAGTTTGTTCTCATCTGAAGACAAAGCTTCCTTGTAAGATCTAGGATCATCATTAGTACTCATCAAAGCAAATATACAATGGAAATCAAGTGTGCTATACCTGTCAATGGGATTTTGTTGTCTTGTGGATCTTCTCAAAGGGGGTTCTTCTTGTTCCTCAATATGCTCCTCATGAGCATCTATCTCAGAAGAACTCTGTGAACTCTCCTCATGCAATCCATCCAATTGTTCTTCAACATGTGCATCTTCTTGCTTCTCAGTATTTATCTCAAAATGCACTGTTCGAGAAGTATCCTTCCCCTTTGGTTTTTCTTCTCCTAAATAAGCTCTAAATTCCTTGAAAATCACATCTCTAGATAAAGTAATTTTTTGGGTTAGAGGATTCCAAAGCTTGTAACCTTTTACATTTTCACCATAACCTATTAATATGCATTTATATGCTTTTGGATCCAACTTAGATCGCTTTTCGTTAGGAACATGAAAAAAAGTCTCACAACCAAAGATCCTTAAATGTGCAACAGTAGGTTTCCTACCTAACCACATTTCATAAGGAGTTTTATCTTCAATAGATGAACTAGGAGATCTATTGATTAAATAACAAGTAGTACTTACAGCCTCAGCCCAAGAGCACCAATCTAGCTTAGCACTACTTAACATACTCCTAGCTCTTTCCATTAAGGTTTGGTTCATCCTTTCTGCTACTCAATTTTGTTGAGGTGTATATGGAGTAGTTTTTTGTCTCACAATTCATGCATGTTTACAATAATCATCAAATTCCTTAGAACAATATTCACCACCATTATTTAATCTCAACACTTTTATCTTATGATCTGATTGTTTCTCAACCAAAGCCTTAAATTCCTTAAACTTATTAAACACATCAGATTTGTTATGCATAAAATAGATCCAAGTGTATCTTGAGACATCTTCAATAAATGTGGCATAATACCTAAATTTTCCAATAGAGTCAATAACCACAGGGCCCATTACATCTAAAAGAATAATCTCTAACAATCTTTTAGCTTTATTTGTTCCACTAGGAAATGAAGATCTAGATTGCTTTCCAAACACACAATGCTCACAGAAATCATTTTTTTCAATATTATAATCAGGAATATCGTCAACCAATTTCTTATTAAGAATGGTCCTAAGACCTTTTTCACCAATGTGGCCCAATCTATGGTGCCACAACATACATGTATTTTCAACTTCAGTTACATTGGTTGATTTATTCAAATTGGAGGTATTAAGCTTAAACAAAGTCCCAATCCAAGATCCTTTAGCAACCACCATATTCCCTTTCACCAATCTACAACCACCTTTGTCAAATGTCACATGCATTCCAGAATCATTGAACTTAGATACATAAAGTAGATTTCTAGCAAGTCCTGGAATATGTAAAACATCATTAAGGTTCTTACCCCTACCATCACTGAAACACAACTTTACCTCTCCTTTTCTCAACAACCTTTGTTGTGTTATTATCTCCAAAGAAGACATTTTCTCCATCATATGCAATATACTTAGCGATCCAATCCTTGTTAGGAGTCATATGATAGGAGCAACCTGAATCAATAAGCCAAGAGTTATCATAAATAGTATTAAATGAAATGACCAATGCATCATTACTGTCATTTGAGGATTTCTTTGTAGAAACATTTTCTTTCTCTTACAATCATTCTTTACATGTCCAGGTTTCCCACAATTCCAACACTTTACCCTACTCTTACCAGGGGTTTTAGACCATCCTTTGGACTTACCCTTTCCTTTCTTGTCTACCTTAGATTCTTTTTCCTTAGGCCTACTTCTTAGAAACAATGCATCTTGGGATCCCATATTAGACTTCTTCCTCATCTCCTCTGATAGGAGAGTAGGAATTATATTGTCCATATTAGGATCTACACCACTACCACTAATAGCAACAATTAGATTTTCCCAAGACTCTAGTAAAGAACAAAGTAACAAAATGCATTTATCTTCATCTTCTAGCTTTACATCTACATATGCTAACTAACTTAGAATCAAATTAAAAGCATTTAAATGATGTAAATCAAAATCACCATCTTTCATCTTTAAAGAATACAACTATCTTTTTAGATACAGCTTATTAGTAATACTTTTGGTTTGATAGATATCACCTATCCTCTTCCACAGTTTATATGCAGTAGTTTCATTTGAAACATTCAAGAGAACAACAACAGTAAGACATAATCTTATGGTCCCTCTTTCCTTCTTATCAAGCTTATCCCAATCCTCATTTTACATCGTTGTAGGTGACTTTGTCTCATTACAAACAGCTAACCACTTATCTCTCTCTTCAAGGAGATCCTCTATTTTAATTTTCCACATCTCATAACTAGATCCATTGAATTTTTCAATATCTAAATGATAATTAGAACTTATTGTAACACACTTATTTTACAAATCAACAATAACACAATAGTAAAAGCTCCCACTACAGCAAAAAAAACTTCAAACTTTTAAAAGAAAGGCATCCCAAACTCTACCCAACCGTTAGCTCTGATACCAAATGTTGAAAATGGAGGTAATTATGTAGCTTAATACTTTGTAAAACTCTGAGATTGTAGATCTAATTAAGTGTTCTTTGTTACAAATTCTTTGTGGATGATTATTTGTTTAGATTGATTTTACCAATTGTAGAAGTAGATAGAAGATTGTAGAAGAATAAGACCAGAAGATAGAAGTGACATAGCATATACATGGAGAAACCCTTTCGAGAAAAAACTCCACCACTAGAATCAATAGTGCTTGTACTATTTAACCTTAGAACAATATTACAATAACACTATATCAATCCTTGATTGAGATGCTTCTTTTTCCTTCAACAATTCTTCTTCACAACCTGCAATAAACTCTAATCAAACTCTCTTCAAATTGCTGCAATTAATAGACAATAATGAGCATTGAAAACTCCAAAGAATTGTAAATTACAAGAGCTTGAAGCTCCTCTCAAAAACCTTCACCTATTTTGTGAAAGTAGAGTTCCATCATGTAACATGAAGTCAAATCCAATGTCTCCTCAATTTAGGCATCCCAAAATTAACTCCTAATTGATCGTTGGTCAAGAAAATATCTTCCAAGCTTCTCCTCAAAGTTGGCGCCCAAGACTAGGACCACTTAACTCAGCCTTGTAAATATCTTCTCATGCAAAAGGTGTTAACTCCAAGATGCCAACTTGGGCACCCAAGGTGGGTCCAAGTCAATCTTTGTTAACAGAAACATATCTCTCCATCAATTCATGCAAACATTATGCATGATTGAGCATCCCCACTTAACTAAATGTGTCCACCTGTTATCTTTCATGCAACCGAATTCATTAGTCATGCATTTCAAGTCAACTAAAGTCAACTAGCATTCAACTGAAACTAACTACATGCAAGTGAAGATAACTGAACCATAACTGAATTGAACTTAACTGAACTGAAATGAACTCCACTTATGTAAATGTCAATCCCTAACTTGTAGGATCTTTACATGCATTACGGAAGTGTTATCTATTCTCCAAACAGTTTGTTGGCGTAACAACTAACACCTCTGGAGTAGAAGTTGTTATGAACAGCCTGTGTACACTACGCAATGAGTGCTCTTCAAATTAGGAGGGGAAGCTCCCTCGTTGTGCTTTGACAAAAATACTTGCAAAGGAAAATAAGCTAAACTATGTCCTGTCTTTTTGTTTCAGCTGTAGAGGCACAAGGCTTTCTTGAAAGAACCTATACGTTGCAGCTGAGTTTTCTCTGGTTTTGCAGATCTACTAACTACAACTTAAATTTAATCTATCCAATCTCCTCAGGAAAACAGAGCGAGAGGAAACGGAGCAAGGTTTGACTAACTGACGATAAACGGGTTTAAATTCTCTACTTGAGGGCAAGGTGGCGCAACTATCATCTCAATTTAAACCAGCTTATTGGGCACAAAACAGATTTAAGAATTTACCAAGACAATCTTATGGAACCCTGTGTGGCATAACACTTGATTGAAATAGCAAAGTCTTCACAAAACAGCCTTTATCATTACAATCTCACGAAACCCTATGTGGCATAACCTTTGATTATATTGATAAAGATTCACGAAACAGATTTATCACTGTAATTTCTCGAAACCCTATGTGGCATAACGATTGATCACAATGGTAAATAGACACAAACAGATTTATCACCTCAATCTCTTGAAACCCTATGTGGCATAACAATTGATCTCAATGATAAAGATGTTCAAACAGATTTATCTAAACTAAGGAAAGAATTCACCACTACAATCTCTTGAAACCCTATGTGGCATAACAATTAATTGCAATAGTGAAGACACATGAACAAATACCAAAAGAGTAATATTGAGGGCAAGGTAGGCGCAGCATATATTTCTCTCTCAAGCAAAAGTTATTTACAAATGAGCAAAAGCTCTTATTTATATACATCAAGGTGTAGGGAACCCTAAAATCACCTTGAGTCATCTACAGTTCTTGCAATGCATGCAAGTCATTGCCAAACCCTAATTAAGTAAACTATACAGTTAACTGGAAAACTACCATCAATTAACTAAAACATCTAATCTAAAAATGGACAATTGTGCGAGCATGCACGTCCTTATTGAAAGCAGTTAACTGGAAGACTACCATCAGTTAACGAAAAATAAAAGAAACTCCAAGTGTGAAAGGCGAATCTCAGAATAGATATGCATGTGATGACAACATCGAGTTAACTTAAAGGGGTAACACCAAGTTCAACTCGTGTGTGTAATGTCTATCCTGAGAGGTGGGAACTGAAGTTTACTGGTCGTGATCTCGAGCAATCAATCCCTCAACGATTGTTACTGTATCACTATCTGGAGCTATGAGACTCTGTCGAAGAATGCTATGTCGATGCAGCATATCCTCACTAGCTGTGATCTGAGACTGAAGTTCGCCCCTACTCCTCGTTGCCTCATCAAACAATGCTGACATGACTGTAAGCTGAGTAATCTTACAGCCAATGGTCTCCCCACTGAAAATGGTATGAATGAGTGCCTGGAGCTCTGACTGAACATCGGTAAGCTCCACGTAGGCACCACCCTCGATCTGATAACGGCACGGTAAGCGGGACACTAAAGTCCTCACAAACCGGAGTGCACTAGTGACGTGCTCTCTACTCTCAGCCAACTCTGATGCTAAACTGTCCTCTATCTTTACCCTGAAAACCAATTGTGTCTTCCAAGAGTAGATAGCCTCTCTGTCCTCTGCATCTGTGACTGTATCATAAGCCACACTCAGGTGAGCAATCATAATCTCGTCCCAGGGTTTGTTAATTTCCATATCTCTTTCCTCATCCTGAAGACGAAGACGGATCTCACGTGCATTGTACCGCAACTGATATAACTCTGTAAGCATAGTACGACCTCTAGTAACGAACTCCTCCTCCCATTCCTCCAAACGCTTGCCATATGCAACCAAGTGATTGAGTTGACTTTGCTCTGCTGGAGGCTCAAGCATCGGTGGGAGTGTACTAATGGCATCGGGTCTATGCACAAGGCTAGAAATATACTGACGAAGCTGTCTGATTTCAGCCTTGAGGGCTGCCTTATCCTCTCTGTCCTTTAGTATTCTATCCCTGGCACTGTCCGTAGCAAATTGTAGAAGATCAACCTGAGTCTGGCGTGTGCTGCGACCAAGGTTGACTGTGATAACCTCAAAATCCTGAGATTCTAATTCAGCCAAGTTCTTCCCCTATGGAGGTACGGCAGTCTCAACGACAATCTCCATGTCAGTGTTTCTCTCTACGTGAACCATGTTCTTGACTCTTTTGTCCGGCGCATCCTGGTAAATGTCATCAAAATCAGAATGATTAAGAACATAGGATGGCTGCCTCCTCTTCCTTCCTAGCTGAGCTTCGATCCAAGATTGATCTCGGCTAATGCTACTAGAAGGGTCTGCACTAGTGACAGGAGGTACTGATGAGAGTGAATGTGTAGAAGACCCACTGCGAGGTGGAGAGTCTAAATCAATTGATGTGGTGGGATGAGTGAAGGCTCTGGCCCGGGTGTGGGAACTTGAGGCTGAGACCTCAGTCTGGCGGCTCTGAACTAACCTCAACTGATTTTTGTGATAGGATATCCTTCAGCTCCGTATGTGTACTTGATTGTAAGCATACTTACCGCAATTGTTTAAGGCAGCTTGTACTTTCTTGGGGAGGATTACTCCTCTTCTTTGTTAGAGTTTTGTGAGGAAGATATGAAGGATTCACCACTAAGGCGGCTCTGCTCTGGGAACCTTACCCTCCTTGTCTTCTTGTTGTGGGGTAAAGGTATAATTGCTGACCTCTCTTTGGCCGGGTTGCACATATTCCTTGGCGTACCAATCAATTGCTGGCAGCGGTTGTGTATCGACTTGCTCTCTGAAAAATTGAGGAAGGACTTCTTCCTCATCATTTGATAAACCTCCCACATCTTCTGATAAGAAAACATAAATCTGTGAGAGAGAGAAACGACCATAGCTGCGTCTGCGAACCTCGAATTCATCTACGTAGTTTGCCCAGTAATCCTCCATAGAAGACTGCATTGATATGTGCCTCCGACTAGAAGTGGCCTTGGCAGGCGCGAAGGTCCTTAGGCCGTCTTGACAAGATACCCAAGATGATATTTCTCAGTTCTTGTCCTGCTGATCACTATCAATTGCCGGCCTGCGCAATACATTCCAAATTGAAAGGAAAGTTGAGAGATGGTGCAGTACTGCTTGTGAAAGAAGACGATGAACATCATGCATCTGTCTTAGGAATTCTTGAAAGATTGTCTTATCCGAAGGATAACGTGGAAGCATAGCTGGATTTCCTGTAAATCCGTATACTCAGATGTAGGTGTATGTTGGGAATTGAATAAACCAATCCGCCCATCCATCCATTGCTGCCCTAGCAACTGCCGAGATACGAACATGCAATTCCGGTCCAAGTTCACTCACTGTATAAGTCAGAAAAGCCATTGAACGCTTTGAAATGACGTTCTCTGGTAACTCCAAGCTGATCATAATACGATAAACCGCCACACCGAGGATTCCCATTTAAGTCCTGAATCCTGACCGATACGATCAGAATTATGTGAACATGTGAAACTCAGGCAACTAAGCGGTGGTCTGTGTGGAGATGTCACGATGAAGGATGCCCAGTCATAATCTCCTGCCCAGAAATGATGCGACCAATAATGTAATACATCCAAGGCTGGAAAACATTTGCATGTTCTTGACCTGAGACACGATTCAGGAGTGTGATTAGAATCGCATACTCATCCTTGTATTCACCGCGACCCACATTGTTTGGCAATCTATTCTTTGCTTGTTTTAACCATCTTTCTGCCATCTTCTTCTGACACTTGTCCATATCAGCATCAAATGCCTGCTCACACTGCTCCATAGAAACAACTAGGTTTCGGGTGTTGAGGAATGCCAAAACTCCTTTCGATGTCCAAAGGTTTGAGATCAAATGACCTGTCCGTCAACTGACACTATCTCCAGTAGTAGAATTGTAATGCTTAATGCAAGCCATCACGAATTCAATGCAGTGAGCGAGAGATAGGTATGGAAGCGGCCTCTAGTAAACCAGACTGCTCAATATTCTGAATGATTGAACTTCTGATCTTAAGCTGGATCCTGGCCACTTTGTGAAGATCTGTCTCAACCAACCTGCGGAAATCATGAGTAAGGATGGTTTTGGTCCTATATTCGCTGAGTGCTGCATTCTGAAAAATTGCCTGTTGACTGTGAACTTGACTATATTCTGACAAAATTTCGAAGCTAAAAATAGCCTGCGAGAGTTAAAAATAGCCTTTCGAAGAATTATTTTCAGCGAAAAATCCGAGATATGGGTTTTGTCCAGAAAAGGATTCTAAGACAACCCAGAACGTCAGATTTGCGAAAATTCAACTTCTACTTGATTGTACAAAGATTTTCCACTTGAGAAAATTAGCAATTCGAGAACGAATGTTCTGAAGCTAAAAATTCATGAAAAATCAAACGCACAAATTTAACTCGAGAAAACTATATAAGAATGATCCAGATACTGAGACTTGCCAAATTCGCCAATTTCAGGAACATGCAATTTGTATTTTGTGAGAAATCTGAGATCAAAGGATGAAAAAGACGTTTTTATTATGCCTTCTTCTGTGAAAATCGCTCAAGATTTCTTTGAAAAACTGATAATTGTGAACTTGAATCTGCAAAAAGATAT
The DNA here is from genome assembly GCA_007258455.2 of Sequoia sempervirens. Lineage (NCBI taxonomy): Eukaryota > Viridiplantae > Streptophyta > Pinopsida > Cupressales > Cupressaceae > Sequoia > Sequoia sempervirens. Next base: position 31,567 of record VDFB02039284.1, read on the forward strand.
GTTAGGAAAAATCGCCTCTGAGAATTGATGTAGATTTTGCCTCTGAACTGGAAGAATTCGCCTTTAATTTATGAAAACCACAAATTTCTCTTGAAATTTGCGCCTTTTGAATGAATGAAATTCGAATTTCCTCTGAAGAAAATACGAATTTGTATTGAATTTGAGGTTTCGCCTTTTGATTGTTAAATACGCCTTTGAATCTCTGAAGAACTGCGAATTGCTTATGAGAATTGAGATACGCCTTTGAAAATCAAGGAATTGCGAATTGCTTTGAATTAATTTGCTTTAAAGATATGCACCCTTCTCTTCTTGAAGAAATACGAATTTATCTTGAATTTGCTTTGAATTTAATAAACTTCGATTTCTCTTTGAAGATATGAACTTGTAATTGAAAATCACGAATTTCACTCAAGGATGAATTTGCCCTTAATGAAAATCGAATTTCTCTTGAAAGCTTTGTGAACAACAATGAAGATGGCGCCATGTATAAATAAGAAGAAATTCGCACTGAATTGTGACTGCAAGAATTCATAAACCCTAACAAGAATAGAAATCCTCTGATTGGTTGCCTTTCAGTTGCACTGCCACTGACTGGAAGTTCAAATTTGAAAATAATAATAAAATATTTATTATCATGCAAGGGCGCCAAAAATAGAAAATCGCCAAAAATTGCAAATATTTTGAACTTTAGTTGACAATTTTGTTGAAGCTCTGAGATTCATCGTTATGCTTCAACGATTCCGAAAAGTCATCTTTTGAGCATATAGGCGTCCATTTGCTCAAGATACTTCATTTTTTATTAACTCCCTATTTAATAGCTGACAGCACTGTCACGACTGGCCAACTTCGACACTGATTTCCGGATGACCGGGTGATGCTAAGACTAATCTGAAGAATTCATCGGAAAGCCTACTGAACAAGGAAGAAATGTCTGCTGGGAGACACAACTGCAAAATCCATTGTTTAACCCCTTGAAAAATTAGGTGCTCTTGATTAAATTGCTTTTACGGGTTCCAGACTTAGCCATTTCTCAAATTGCCATCTGACGCTTCAAACGGCTGCCGACGGTGAACGGTGAACCCTGCTGACAAGCAACAAGCCCACTGCGTGCCTGGAGACATTCTGCATCCAATGACTGTACATATGACACCTGAAAGCTGAATTAAGTGCTTCAAAAGTAAAAGCGCCCCTGGCTCTATGTTGCACTGGTGTCATTTTGACGAAAACCAACTTTCATCCAAGTACCCTACTTTGACGTCTGGTAACTGGAGCTGGGATGACTCGATTCAGGCACTATCTGTTTTAACGGACAGCCGGAAGAGCCCACAAGAGAAGTCTCTTGGAGGTGACGAAGCAAGAAAACTGCTTCTAAGGCCTCAAACACTCCAGTGCATATTTTATTTAAAATTACCGCTCCAGACTTAGCCATTTTTCGGACGTCTTCGCTTTGCAGCATTACACCAAAGACCTCGCACGTACGATCAACTGCCAAATCCCGAAGGCTGACGGCTAGGCTCGTTGAATAGATAAAATGATTACGCTCAATAGCCGTGAAGACTTCGAACGCGAACGGGCTCATCTGACAGGCCTAAAGGCTAGGCGCCTCTAGACTGTGGAAATACACTGAAAATCATTTGTTGGTTCGCCCGTAAAATTACGTGCTTGGTAGAATCTCTGCCACGACCACCTGGAACATCGGATTGACAAGCAGAATGGTGCGTTGCGGAGCTAGCTAGAGTATTACTGATGTCGTGAAGACTCTGTCAAATTTCCATCTGGAGGGTCCTTTAAGCCAATGCATAAAATAAACGTTCAGAAACGTGAAAACTCCATTTTACTGATCTCGGACTGCCACCGGAATTCTAAAACTCGAATGACTGTGCTTGATATCTCGTTGGACGAGCAGGCTAATCGTGAACCAATTGACTGTATCCGCCATCGAAACTGTCGAGATTTACACCCTCCTTAAGATGGGCGCCCTCAGGCTAGAGGCGCGCTTTTGCCTGAAAAGGACAAATTTCTCATATCTGGAAATTTAGGGATTTCAACTTCTGTCGCTGATTTCCAGAGCTGTGAGTCTCGGAATGCTTTGCTGGATAGCTCGACGGATAGCCAAGCTAATTCTGAAGAGATTGACTGGATGCTTGAGCATTTTAGACAAGATCTTGACCTCCAACAAGTTGGGCGCCCCTGGGCTATACTTGCACTTTCTGACTTTTCCTTTGAAAAATCTTCATAAATTGACCATTAAAAACTCCGTTTGGATCACTGAAATCTTCATGTGCAACATGAAATGCTGTCGTGAGACGCTCCTCCATCGTGAAACGCTCCATTCTGAGTCTCTGCTTCAGGTTCTGTTCAATATAACTGACTTTGACTGACAAACTATTGACAAAAACTCCATGCTTGATATAGTCCAAAACTGTGTTTTACATCATTTTAGCAAGGTTTAGACTTTTTAATGCAAAATGCCTTGATGAAGCAAAAAAATTGGTTTGGGTACAACACAGTTAAATGAACTCAAGGTGGGTTCCACCTTCCATGTGGGCGCCCCATGTGCTCTTACTTTTTAGGAGCTCTTCTTGGGCATCTCCACATGTTCTTATCATTTATAATTAATTACAAATGTCAATTTACATGTTCATTTCATTCAAATTTAATCTCTTTCTAATCCTAGTGTTGGGCAACACTTTCCAAGGACTTAGGAGATACATGAAATATGTTTAGGATTGCAATTAAATGGCATCCTCCTATTCCCAACATTTATTTTGTAAATGGGTTCGAGCCCCTCCCGCTTAATTTTATCATAACACTTCTTTGCAACATCTTCACCTTGTCGAAGAGCCACCTATCTAGGGATCATATTTCTCTCACATTGATGATTGTCCTCATTTCTTGGAGGAAACTACTTTTCTATTTATAAAACTTCTCACTTAGATGTTCTTGGGACTTCTTTATCACCTCTTTATATTTTCTATCTTTACAACGTTAGTCATATATTTATAGAATCTTAGTTTGATGATTGTCATTAATTCCTAGAGGACATTGTATTTATGTTTGATAAGAATTGCCACATGGTTTTTTTTTACTTCTTGAACTATTACACTTGTGATTCACCTTATTTATTGGATAATCTTTCAATGCATGTATGGATGATACCTATTTTTTACCTTATATTTTACTTTGTTATCCACCTTTTTTGTGGATCCTTCTCTTTTGAATATGAGGGTACCTACTTTAGACCCTCCTATTGTGGTGAGTATTCTTGTTTGGATGATTTTTCTCCATTTTTAGGTTCCTCCTCGATGGAGACATTTGTATAGCTTGTGTTCAATATGTCTTAAACACCACCTTCAAATAAAAAAATTGAACTAGTATCAAACAATTTCTTGTTGCTTCACATCCTATTTTTTAATGGCAATATTTTCACTATGGAACCTTAGCTATCTCTCCCCCAAGGAAATAAATTTTGTTCAATGCAAATGGAGCTTTTTCAACATCCATTATTCTTTAATCTTTGTCATCTTGTATCTATTTGTTGCATCAATTCATCTTTCTAGACTTCCAAACTAGCAACAATACATTTGTTTATAGGATACCATTTTGGATGAGAAAAAGTGACTAATAAATTTTGTAACAAGTGATAACAATGACACTATCATCCATTTTCAACATGATATTCCTCTTTTCACATGACCAATTTACTAGGTATTTCTTGTAAGATTCAAATGCATTGGATCTTTAGGTCAATTTTAGGCTATAAATGTGACTCTAGAAAATTCATTTTGCATCTCGAGTCTTATCATGTCTAAACATTAGTATTATTTTCTCTTGCACTTCTTTGTAATTTAGAAAATCAAAAATTGCTTAACAGGTATCTTCTATAACAATTCCCTATAATTTTTCATTGATAAATAGAAGATGATGAGTACACGCTTATATTGGGAGGGGGTGAATAAGTGTAAGACTATATTTTACTTTTTCAAATTAAAAACCACAATAACTTAAAATACAACATCAACAAATAAGAACACAATATTTACATGGAAACCCTTTCAAGAGAAAACCAAAAAGAAAAGACTACTTGGATCTACTGTCCAAATGCAACCTCAAAATAAAATAAAACTCTTACAAATTTTGTAGGCACCAACCCATTGGAGACACCAATCCCTGCTACTAAGCACCAACTTAGTAAGAGACACCAATCTCTTCAATTAGGAGGCACCAACCTCCAAATGAACAAGTTTCATCTTCTTGACTATTGCTTCTTTAAAGCATGATTGTCATGTGAATCTCCTTCATAAGATCTAATTGTAATTCTTCTTATAAATCTACTTATAAATGTGTTATAAATCTCCTTAAAATTATGCTATAGATTTGCCATAAATATCCTTGAAAGTCTGCCATAAATCTCATTGAAAGTCTGTTATAATTTTGCTACAATTTTTCTTGAAAATATGTCATAAATTTTGATTATAACCTTCTTCAAATTGGGTTCGTAATTTTTCTCTTCTACTTAAATATGTTCTTCTAATTTTTTCTTTTAAAAGGAATGATTTTTCATTTGAGAACTTGCTTTCTAACCTCCAAAATAACTTGTATTTATATCCAAATCATGCACTTCACCAAAAAGGAGGTCAGACAAGAATTTAAATAATAAAGTTTATTTTAAACATTTAAATTCACCCAAGAAAGGCACTAAAGAGAAGGAGGTCGACGAACAACATGAGTATTATTTTTATTATTATTTTACAATTTACAAAGTGAGCGTCAAGGTGGAGGAAGGTCGGCCAGGATCCTTTTATCCTCTTAAGACATCCCTCTACTTCTCTTTCCATATTTTGAAAAATGGAAAAATTCTAGTGTGCTCGATATGTTGATGATGGAATTGAAATCTCAAATCAAGCTTTAGCTTAAGGGTTCTTTGAGTTACCAGTTATTCAACTGACCAAAAATGAAATTATTGGTGAATCTAATGATATTCGAATTATAGAAGAAGCTCTTACAAGTGCTATCTCAACCTCCAAGCCTCTTTCTTAATGTTCAATAATGTATATAAGAAATTAGTTGTAAAGCCTAGTCTATTAAAAAATATAGTTTTCCAATTTACCTTAAAACAGTTTGTTAAGCCTAAGACTAAGTATAGTTAACATTAGAATGCAATCCTACTAAAAAAATTTAGACCACACTACATCCTATGTTCTCGAAGTCTAAAATTAAATATATTAGGAATCATCAAGATGTGAATTTTATTCATTTTTGAGCTATATAAGAATATTTAGGATCTTATGTTCCTAAAAATATCAAAATTATAACGTATATGGCATTATGTGATAAACATCAAAAATTTGTTTCTTAATGACAATGGCATTTGTTTTGAGTATTTCCCTAATCTTACTATGTGTGTCAAAGATAGGGGTTGTAAAGAAGTACAAAATCATTCTTTTGATTGTTGGGGTTTATTTACATTTGTATATGGATTAGAGATGTTTGAAAATTTTAAGTATGGTAATATTCAAATTCAAGTCCTATATAGTATGGCCAATGCTAATCACCCTAGGATTCTTGAATGATGCAGATGAAGGTGGAGACCTTCTCAAAATGACTCACAAATGATCTTCAGATCAATTTCAAAATGGGTTTCAAAGAACTCATCAAAATTCCACCATATAGCATGTCCTCCCTTGTAGCACAGGCAACCTAGTTTAAGCCACTTTACACTCATGCTTTCCAAAACACTTAACAAATAAAATATGGATTTAGACACCCATTAAGGACTTACATAACATACTTCAATATTAGATATAACTCCCTTGGACCAGTTTAAACTTCCAATACATCACCATGGGAAAAACAAGGAAAATAGGTCAATTTAACAAAGGAAGTACCCTTCAAACTTATCCAATCATCTTGAAACCTTGAGGCAGAAAATTAAATGGCTCAAAACCACAGAATCCAAGTTTTTAGACCTCTATGACACCTCTAACACGCTCCAGCACAAACCCCTCCTCAACTTGCCTCAAAAACTAGGGCTTTTTGATTCTAGGTCTTCCAAACACTTCCAGGTCTTAAATTTTAACTTTTCACCATTCATTCAAAATTACTCAACTAGTGCAACTCAAAAACATATCACTTGTTAAGGCATATTATTCGCTGCTATACCCTAGGGTCCATCTTCATGCCTTTTTCATGCTAAATCACTGTGCACACTTCAGTTTTCCATCTTTCCTGCACATTTATATTGTTATTCCAGTATGTTACATGTCATATTTGATCCATTTCATAGATTTTCAGTCATTATACTCCATGAAATGGATCATTCCATCATTAAAACTCTCAAAATAGAGCAAAATTTGCACTTTTCCTGTAGATAGTCAGCAAAAAACGTACAAGGATTGATCCCTATTGTCTTTCAGAGCATTCAAGGGTTATAAATCATGCAAATACTAGTCCTCAATCCATCACCATGAATTAAACTTCAATAGGAAATCAATAAACTACCAAAAAAACACAAAATAATGCAAAAAACTGTAATTTACTGCTTTTTTTCTGAGAACAGTCCGTACAACTCTTCTTCCAAGATGACCAACCCCGTACAAATGAATATCTTGGGGTTATAAATCCATTCCCCAACTGCCCAAACTGTTTTTGATTGATTACAATGCCTAATTAACTCTAAAATGCTAAAAACTCCCTTTCCCGCCTAAACCAAAATTTGAAAATTTGAAATTTATTAACACCCACCCTCTAAAAACTATTGGATATTCACTATCCAAGTTTATTTGACCTATTTAAAGCATAAGATCATTAATCAAATCCCTAAAACATAATTTACCCCTTACATTGCATTTTTAAGCTAGATTCCTTATTAGGAACATTGAAACTTTGAACATTCTTATTACACTTATTCAACCCAAATGCCATTATAGGCTCCAATAGATTATAATTGATGTTTTGACTTGTTTGGAAGGTCCTCCTGACCCCTGCACTCTCCTGGTTCTTGAAGTGCTCCTTGAAGGTCCTGGGTGCTCCTGCACCATTGAAACCCTTCCTTATGCAAAGAGACTTAATGATAATGTCTAATTACAAAAGGGGCATATAAATATTATTGATATACTAATTGGATGGAAATTTGATTGGTTAAATAATGTTTCACTTAGACTCACAAATCCTGGTAAACCATATCATAGAATTAAAGGAAATTTCATTCATGTTTTACCTAGAAGTTTGTCAAGTCATTATTCTAGTTTACCTTCTCCTTCACCTAGTTTTGTTTTGACCCAATATTATTTTAGAAGACCAAATATAGGGGAAGGTTCTTGGAGAAAAGCTCAACTCTATGTCAAAGTTGAGGATAAACATCTTATTAATGAAGGAATTGGTCCTTCAGCAAAAGGGAAAGAAAAGGAAGATGAATCCCTACCTTTTACTAACTTGTCCATGTCATTACTAAAGATAATTTTCTAGTATTTTATGAAGAAAATAGTGTATCCCTATATAAAGGTGGAAGATGGCCTCCTTTTAAAGGGTTACATAAGACCTTAGATGAGCCTATAAATCATTTCCACTATTTCATCCATCCCTCTAAGCTAGAATAAAAAAACTAGACAAGATTTTAAGCACATTAATTATCTCGCTAGATTTTCATAACATTTTCAAAAAAGAAAATTGGCAATCTATGAAGAGACATTTTGTATATTAAATATCATGTTGATAGATTAAATACTAAGGCTAATAAATCTAAATAGTTTGATGTAGAAAATAGTAAAGTTGCAAAATCAAACAATATAATATTGCTCTTAATAAAAAAGTTGAACAATCTTTAAATAATTGAAATACACTTGATGATAATGTTACCAAGGTTGTTAATAAATTCCAAGGAATGAAGAAAAGAAAAAAGGAGCTTTAATAATTCCTAAACATTTTTCTCATATGAAAAAAGAGTTATTGGAAAAGGGAAAAAAGTTGAAATTGGTGAAGTTTGTCCTCCTGCCACACTCACAATGGTAAATGTACTAGTTACACCATGGTTTCTTAATCTAGATTATATAAATAATCCTATGTATACTATGAATATATTAATAGCATGGACTAATAACTTTCTCACTATTGGTAGTATGGGTGGGATGATTGATAAACAAATTGCAATACAATATCTATGGGGTATAATGAAAACAAAGATGAACTTGTATATGATGAAGGATGCGCTTTCATATGCTTTAATAAATGAATTATGTCTAGAAGAAGTATGATTTCAAAGAAAAGAATATGAAAGAATTAAATAATCTAAAATGTTGTAATTTAAAAGAATTCAAAGAACATTCAAAACATTTCATAAATTTAGCAAATGCAATTGAGATTGCTAGTGACTTAAAGGTAAATTTTAAATCACTCCAATAGTTACTCAAGAAAAAATTCTACTTGAATAATGAACACATCGTAGTAGTCAAGAAGATCAAAAGAAGGATAAGTAATCTTCCTGTTGTACATGTTCCATCAATAGAAGATTTTGTTTTGTATATAGATGCATTTCATTATGCATGGGGTGTTATTATGTGTTTTATAAAAGATGGGAAGGAATATGTTTCCAAGTATGCCAATGGTATATTCATTAATAAAGTTGGAAAATGAAGTTCGTCTAACAAAGAAATATATGGAGTAAAAAATTGCTTGGAAAATTTTGCTCTTAAATTGACGTATCTCAATAACTTTTTATGCACCAAACTCCTTATTTTTAAGGAAAAGGATCATGACCGAAAAAATGAAAGAGGTATGTTAGATTGCAATATTATTCCAACTAGTTCAATTATATAGTTGAACACATTCTTGGTAAGGATAATGTTGTAGCAAACTGGTTAAGTGGACTTTTCATGTCACTATTATGTAAGCATTCAAGCTTGCAAATCCTACTCCTATTGGTTTTAGTTTTTTCAAAATAACTAATGTCAATTTTAATTTTATTCAAAGGCAATATAGATGCAGATCCTCAGACTTGGTATCTATGGGAGATATGCCCATTATTTAGAAATTGCTAGAAGCTAGTTAGTTGATCTTGGTTGCATTACTCTTCCATAGATACAACATAACGCCAGACAATTTGCAATATTAAGAATAAATATTGATGTCTTATTTAAGGCTCATTGATCTGGTAAGAAGACTTATTTTGAGTGGAGAATATCTAGCCAAGCAAGGCTATTAGATCAACTCTATAAATTTATCAAATATGCAAGACCTCTATTCTTACATCCTAAAGAAGAATTTTCATCTGACTTAGTTATAACTACTATTATCCATCCCCAGCTCAATTGAGATTCATGTTTTACTATTAATCTAAGAAGAAACAATGTTAATACTGACTATAATTTGCAAAATCATTTTTAAATTACTATCATATGGCAACCAATCACTATAGAAGACATGTTTGATGAAACCCTTGAAGAAGTTGGGACCAATAAAATATTAATGTACCAAAATCTTATCATCCAACAATAATGATGAATATCAGATCTACAATGATTAATAAAGTTTGTAACATGTGAGAAGATTGACACTATCGGTCATTTTTGGCATGATATTCATTTTTTCACATGATTGATTTACTAAGTAGTCCTTGTAAGATTCATAATCACTAGATCTTTAGGCCAATTTTAGGCTATAAATATGGCTCTAGAAAATTCATTTGATGTCTCAAGCCTTGGCATGTCTAATATTTAGTATGCTCTTCTCTTGCGCCTCTTTGCAATCTAGAGAATCAAAAACTACTTAATAGGTATCTTTTGTAACAAAGACCTATAAGTTTTCTTTAATAAATAGAAGAAGCCATAACCATTTGACTACCAACCTTCATCATTTCCTCATCCAAAATTATCTTCATTAAACCCTTAGTATGTACCTTTTAAGCAGTGATATGGCTGAAGGAACTCATCATTGGGTTGAATGATGTGGTGGGCCATATTCTAGTTCATTCTTCTTTCTTGAATAAGATTATTATGCATGCGTACTTCATGAAGCCTTGTTGAGACCTATTTTTGAGGTTTTGAATTCATTCTCCCATGAGAAATGAGTAGGAACCTTGACCTAGACCACAGATCCTTGATCCAACTCCACTTTTAGCTATAGAGAAGGTATTGGCAAGTCGATCAACTACCCTTCCCGAAATTCGCTAGATGGCTTGGATTGGATTATCACCTCAATTCTAAGCCACTAAGCTCATCAATCGCACCTCTGGTTTCCAATCCATCTCACAACACTCCCTGGACAAATAGTAGGGGTGAGATGGGAGGGAATTATAGTTGTCAAACCAAGGGGCTTCATTGTTGATACATACAATAGGGGTGGGTGCAATGGATGTAACACAAGGCTTACTCACACCTCCCCCCATTGACATTTTAGGTGGGATAGATAGCGAGAGATGGGAAGGAAGTTATGACTCCCATGAATTCCAAGTGTTCTTCACTTGATAGTGGAAGGAATGGATCATCCACCCTCCTCTCTATTGAGGGAACCTTGCCTTTGGGATAGGTCATGGCTATCTTGTAGAACACTCCCTAAGTTGTATTTAAGTTGAAAAGTTAGTGTGGTCATGCACCCCACCATTTTGCTTGAGCTTAGTTAGTTATTTTACCCTAAGAGATATTAATTATTTTCCTATTTTGAGTAATTATAAAATTAGAATAAGTTGTCAAGCAAGCCAACCAATAAGAGTTAACCATATAATATGTTGTACCCAAACCAAAATTTTTGCTTCATTAAGGCATTTTGCTTAAAATAGTTTAAACCTTGTAAAAAATGATGTCAAAACACAGTTTTTGGGAAAATCAAGTATGGGCTTCAAGTCAGTTTGATGTCAAGCAGATACTGGCAAAATTTGGAATTTTTGAAAATTAGGGTTTCTAGACCCCTATTTTAGGTCAAAAACCCTAAAAATTGACACTTGTCAAAATTGACTGAAAATTGTTTCAATTGGCTTATTTCACTGCACGATCACAATGGTGAAGTCAGATTCAGTTAAAAGTCAGTTTAAGTCTGGTGGGTAGTTTTCACTTTTTAAGGGGGAAAGTTAAGAGCTCTGAGGTCATCAATGGAAAATGGCCAGAGACCAAGTGTCGAAATCTAAGCCTAAAACGCTCAAATGAAGAATCTATGGAGAGATATGTGCAAAATGATGCTTCATCTCGGAGGGGATTTTTCGTCGAGGTGAAAATCATCAAAAAAATTCTCTGGAGCAAAAGAGCCCCTGGAGGCCAAGGGCGCCCTACATTTCAAAGGCTCTTATTTCATTTTCGGGATTTGTCACTTCCAAGAGGACTTCTCAGGAATATTGTTAGCTTTGCGATGAGCCCACCAACTAGCCTAAAAGATCTGTCTAGCACCTGATACGGGAGATTGAATGGCAAATGAGGGAGATGAAAAAATAACTCACTGGAAGGAAAAGCACGCCTCTTAGCCAGGGGTGCCCATCTTTTTGAGGAACCAAATGAAGGTTTCTAATCAAATGATACCTAGGATTTTTGTCTCATACTTGATCAAGCTTCGCAACGAATCCGTCAGCAGGTTAATCTGAGTTGTTGAACTATTAGAATCAGGAGTCAAACATAAGGTCTAATCATGGTCAAAATCTCAAGGAAACGAAAAAAGCGCCCCTAGAGGCCAAGGGCACCCAAGGTTTTGGAGCCTTAAATGCAGTCTTTTTGGTCATCTCAGATATTCATCATGTATGTGACGCTTCTAGCTTTTCGTTGCATACCTCAGCTAGGTCAGAGGACAAGTCAACAACCTGCAGTCGGGGATTAAGTGTAGATTCAGCTAGTTGGAAGAATGGCTCTGGGAACAAAAGCGCCCCTGGAGGCCAGGGGCGCCCTTGATTTTAACCTAGAAGATGATGATTTTTGGAAAAGTGCTCTCCAAGAGCTCTTGTGCAAAATGGAGCTAGCTCCGTAGTGAGCCTGTCAGTCAATTCTAAAGTTTTTCCAAACGGTGGAGAACAGGAGATGAAGGGAGGTTAGAATCACCTTCAAAATGATGAAAATGATGAAAAATTTACTGTCTGAAACCAAAAGCGCCCCTAGAGGCCAGAGGCGCCCTAAATTTTGAAGCCTCGGATCTCATAATCAAGCTTTGCAGCCTCAAGGAGTTTCTTGTTAGTTTTGATCCTGCTCTTCAATGAAACTATCACCCAATCTTTTGGACACATTAGTCAATCAGAATCAGTGGTCAAACATGGGCTCCGGTGAGATTTATAAAATAAAACTTTCAAGAAAAATTCTAACTCTAAAAAGTAACACCTAGAGTCAAAGTTTGACTTTTTGACTCAAGTACATGAAGCGCCCTATAATGGTGGAGATTGTGAACTGAAATTAAATATTGTTTAATTCTCAGTTGGTCGACTTCAACTGAACTTAATTTTTTCTTGCAAAAGGGGCAATTTATTTTTGCATGTACTGTTAACTAAATTTGGTCCAATCAGAAGCTAGCGCTCTATTTAGGGCAAATTTCTCAAGCAGTTAACTAAGTTTGGGGGTCCAATCAAAAGGTGTCGTACATTTTTGAGGTCCAATCAAGATGGCGCCTAAGTTTAATGCAATTTGTGATGCCTCAAGACTTAAATTTATTTATTTAAGTCATATTAGCGTCCATTATTCTCATAACAGGAGCAAGAAAACACGATTTTCTTGAGAAAACGAAGATCTGAAGGTGATTCGAGTAATATTTTTTAGTGTCCTTCGCAGTGCCAGTTCCAAATTGTTCAAAAGATACATTTTCCAAACTTCATTTTTCGAGTGCATGCAGACTTCATCGAATCTAGTTCAAGCATAGGCAACTTTTTGAGGCCGACTAATAACTTCTATTTTCTATCTCAAATTCTTCTATTCTTGTCTTAGGTTTTCCTCTCGCATTTCATTTGAAGTATATGGCAGGATTTTCAGAATCTGATCATCTGGGTTCACATATTTCAGCATCAACAGCAAAACCCATTTCTTAGATTTTTTCGAGAAAATTACCCCACTGCTTCCATTCTGGAAGCACTGTGCTTTTTTCAAATATTCCTTTGCATGTGGGACAAAAACTCATATTTTCCAAAATTGAATCATCTGGGCTGGCTTAGAATTGCATTGCCTACAAAACCCATGTGCCAAATTTTCTCGAAAAAAATTACCCCAAGAAGCTCTAAAACCCCTACAGTTCTCGACTGAAATGCCTTTGCATGCCTTGCTAAAACTCATATTTTCAAATTTTTGATGATCTAGGTTTGCTTAGAATTCAATTCTCTACAAAACCCACATTTCAGAAAAATTCCAAAAAAAATTCCCGCAACTGGCTATTTTAGCCTCATCTAGAGCTTTTTTCAACTTTTTCTAAAAGTTGTCCAAACATACCTGACTTTATAGTCAAAAATCCAAATTTTCAAAATGCAATTCAACCTTATAGATTACAAGGCCAAATTGGTCTTGATACACAACTTTTTGAAAACCTAAGACATAGACTTGGGTCATGTCTATCTAGTGGTCAAACTGAGCACGTTGGAAGGCATTAGCAACAACATAGTGAAGAATCTTGAGCATTCTGGATTGATGGCAGCAGCATCTATTCCTATCACGGCTTTTGATCTCAAGCTTGTCATTGCATGCATAAAGCACTATGATTCATCCACAAGATAAATCAGATTAGCTGATGGGAGAGTCATTTGCAGCCTCAAGCTGAGGGACGTTGAGAAGTGTTTTGCTATTCCTCCTCACTCAAATAATTTCACTGTAGTCATTAAGGCTTGTGATAAGATGTGGTATGAAGACAAGGAAAGATCCCATAGGAAAGTTGCTTAGAGATGGTTAAAAGTACAGAAGACCAACATGCCAAAGAAGGTTGGTCGTGGGGAGTTCAAGGATGAATTTGTTATTTTGATAACTTTGCTCAACCAGGTTACAGGTTAGGAGGAAGCTAATATTTTCCGACCATGGATGTTCGATGTCATTTCTCGGATCATTGATGGTAAAGAACATTTTGACTGGACCATGTTAATAAGTGAGTTCCTTCACCAGCAAATCACAAGATTCCTCAAAATCCACGAGTTTCACATGGTGTCTTATCTGGTCTACTTAATTTTGTTCCAAGGCAATTTTAGACACTTGAAGACCAATGGAACTCTTAGCGTTCAGCATGTTCACGAATATTAATCTCAATTGGAGTTCTCAAAGGTTGGACAGGATTTCAAAGCGTTGAATGATCACTTCCTTATGAAGACAGTCAAAGACCTCAATAAGGAAATGCACATTAGGATTTCACAAGAGGAAAAGTCAGCAATGGAGAGTTGAGCGAATTGGTTCATTCAATTCCCCACTTTCACATATATTTGAGTGTATGGTTACACTGGAGAACCTCTAATGCTACCGAGGTACTTGTTAGACCAGGTACTATTTATGGAGTTTCTAAGAAAAGCTTGGGAGGTTCACTCTTTTCTTCACAGTCGACATAAGCAGGCATTCACCTTTCCTTTCGAATGGGGTATTTACAAATGCAAGGTAGTTGTTGATTGCAAGTTAATGACGAACGAGTTAGAAAAACTCAATCTCGAATTTCTCATCGAGAGGCATTCCTATGATCCTTTGGATCATTATGCAGCTCGATTGGGGCGAAGTATTTCACATAGGCCATCACTTGAGGACTTTTGGGCTAACTGCGAAGACAAATTAGAAGTGCGTCGACATCATTCCTGCAGACTTGCTATTGCTCAACTCATTGATTTTCTATCAGAGGATGTTGAGGGGTTGTCAAATGATGACGGAGAGGTGTTACTTAGCTCATTCGTCAAACATCAGGTTGCTCGCTAGCCACTTCATCATCCAAATTGGTATGCCAGGGAGAGTACTTCAATTGAGGACATGTCAAAGATAGTTATCAAAACCAGCATGTACTTCTTGAGAGTAAGAGAAGGCACAAGACAATTGCATTCACAGAGCCGCTAGTAGGGTTTTCCTAACTACCTTCTACCTCGAAGTCAAGGCCTCGAGTTAAGGTTATCTTGAAGCCGCCTAAAGGTGTTAAGAGTCAGTGGAAACACAAAGGGAAGAAACACAAGCAAGCGGAAGTAGAAGCAAGTTCAAAGGGCGCCTAAAGTTTCAGTGGAGACAGTTATACAGGTTGAAGCGCATTCTTCATCTCTTGATGCGCCATTTTCACCACAGTCACCTCCCATTGATATAGATTCGGAGCCAGAATCACCAGTTTGGCCAGTCTCAACGCCAGTTGATCCATCATAGGTTGATGCAGCAGTAGTAGGCTCTCCTTGAGAAGATAACATTGTTCATTCATGTTGGCTTGAGAGGTCTTTGGTAAGATAGAGGCAAGAACCTTCTTATAAGCTTGATTTGTTTGAGTTTGGCGATCCTTATCAAGAAAGGTCAAACAAGAAAATCAAGAAGCAGGTGTACATAGAGAAAACTCCTGAAGCAGAGATCATCATTGAAGTTGCTATGCCACCAAAGGTTAAGAGCCTGGATGAAGTTGAAGTTGGTGATTTCACCTTCATCAAAGCAAATCTTACCAGGAGCACTCGGCAAATAGACATGAGCCTCTTCAGGGTTGTTACAAGTAATCTCGAAGAGCACATCATGAAGGACGGAGAAGATAAAGCGCTTCTTAAGGCTGAAATCAAGCAACTCCAGCAATATATTTCCGATCTCGTTCATGGAAACTTGAGCAGAGCACCTAGTATTCCACACCTTCAGGGGACACCTGCAGAACAACAAAAGTTGGATCGATTAGTCAATCGTGGCAAACTTTTGGACAATTGGGTTGAAGAATTCATTATTGCAGGTTGATTCCTTCTCACTGAGTTATATCAGTTAAGGCATCAGGCATATGATCTTCGTGAGGGAGTTCATTAGCTTGAAATGAATGTAGCACAGGGCAAGGCAAAGGGTCGGATTCTCATATCTCAGTTAGCAGTTGCATATGACACCATTGTAGCAGACGAAGATAAAAGGAAGGTTTTCGCGTGGAGAGAATAGCATCTCTTCAAGGTGGAAACGTATGAGAGAATCTCTACAAGGATGGATGCACTCAAAGAGGATATTGCTGGAGCTCTCAAACTCATCAGTGGTTTTGTCACTCAGATCCCGTGCCATTATCTTCTTGAAGATGGTACATATGTTGAACTTGATGCAGTGTAGGTCGAGTTTGAGAAGCTTGTTCATGATAATCTTGATGGAGATCCTGTGGCATCCAAGTTGGATCATTTCTCAGTGATGACAGCTAGTTTCAACAAGGCAACTAAAGAGGTCAGAGAATGCATGAGGCTGATCAAAGATGGTGAGGAGTTGAATAAGTAGGTTATCATCGTGGATAGCGTCAAAGTGCCAGAGGAAGAGACATTCAACCAGTTCTTGGACAAAGTGATAGCCCATGATGGCTTGGAGTGATCAATCAATTAGAACCTACAGTTATTTTCGAGGATAGAGTCACAAGTAGCAGTTAACTCGACATCAGTCTTGAGTTCTAATTGTTGATTTTATGCATGCACATCTCGTCCTTAGAGATATCTTTGGAGTTTAGACTTTTAGTTAGGATCAATTAACTGATGTTAGTTATCAGTTAACTCTCATTTCAATAAGGACTTGCATGTTGCACATGTCCAATTTAGTTTAGTCTTGTTTCGGTTAACTGATGGTAGTTTTCCAGTTAACTGTATAGTTTTATTTGTGTAGGTTTAGCAATGAACTCTTGCATGTTTGCAAGACTCATGTTAACTCAAGGTGATTTTAGGGTTCCCTACGCCTTTGATGTCTATAAATAAGAGCACTTTTCTCATTTGTAATGAACTTTTGCACATAATAGCATACATGCTGAGCAACCTTACTTGTAGAATTGCTATTTTTGTATTGGTTCACTTTGATTAAGAATGAGATTGGATGTTTTTTTCGTGTTCATTGTTTATGTCTTTGTTTTAATAAGATTTGTTTCATATCTACGCCTTGTACTGTGTATTTTTCCCCCTTGTAAATTTAGAGATGAAGTTTATCATTTGATGTTGTCTCTAGTAATCTTGTTTGTAGCTTACACCTCGGGCTGCATATTTTACCCCCTTGGGAATCCTGCAATCGAGTTTGTCGTTTAATGTTTGTTTCCAGTAACCTACTTCCAGCCTACACCTTGGACTGCATATTTTACCCCCTTGGGAATCCTGGAAACTAGTTTTCCGTTTGTTGTCATTCTCAATAATCTTTATCTCATCCTACACCTCGGACTGTGTATTTTACCCCTTGGGAATCCTGTGATAAAGTTTATCGTATACCAATTCCCTACTCCTAAGTCCTCATGCTCTATTTCTCGAGGAAATAGGATAGTTTAGCGTTTAGCCTAGTTGTAGTTAAAGATCTGCAAAACCAGAGAAAATCCTTAGTTGCAATGTGTTTGGTTTCTGAACCTTGTGCTTCTTCCAACCGAATCAAAAAGATAGGATTTAGATCATTTACTTTTTCACGCATATCAGCACAAGAGGGAGTTTCCCCTCCTAATTTTAAGAGCAGACATTACACAATGTGCATAGCTATTTGTTGCCAATACACACTCCAGAGGTGCGAATTGTCACGCCAACATAATCTAGCCAATCAAAATCAAGGGTAATGTAATTTGGCCAATAGGATCTCTTCTATGATTAGTTTAAAATTTTATAAATTAAGGCTTCATCTCTTTAGATTATATATATGAGAATACACAAGTGTGAGGAGATATTTTATGAAAGATAATATCCATGAGAGTAGCTTATTAATCCAATGTTATTATTTTATTTTGTGGTCTTTTGAATGCATATTTATAGCATTTGGTTTGTGGCATAGTGATTTCTTGCATAAGATAAAACCCTTGGTCCTTTTTTAAATAGGTTGATTTCATGTACTCCTCACATAGCATGAGAGCCCATATTATTTTCTAGCAAATTTCAGACCTTTTCTAACATGGTATAGAGAATGTTATTCCAACAAGCTCAATCTGATACACAATTTAGAGTATTTGTTGGAAATGCCTAAAACATCCATCTAAATTGAGAGTAGTCCAATTGACACGACTTGAGAAATCACAACCCTAATGCATGGTGTTGTATTTGAGGTTGTGGAGGAGTGGGAGGGGGTGAAGAAATGGACTACCTTTCCCATCCTTGCATGGTGTGAAAAGGTAATGCTACGCATATATGTTGAGTAATAACTTTGAGCAAAAAAATGGTGATCTTATCTCTTGCTGGCAAAAACAATCTACAAAGGCAATCATTTGTATATGTTCTCCCACTTGAAAATATTTTTGGTTAGCAAGATCTCTAGCATTCCATGATAGAAAATAGATGCACAAAAATCAAAGTTCAATGTCCTCTTTAAGGTATTTGGTGGAAGTAGGTTTCTCAAAAGGATAAGGTAGTGAGGAACCAATCACAAGCTTCAATGGTATTGGTGGAAGTAGCCTTCTTAGAAGGATAAAGTTGCAAGGAAATCATACCCATGTTGATAGCTTGGAGAGTAGAACAAATCTAATTAAGTTTTAACGTGGAAGGACATATGGTTCAAGCACAATGGCTAGGTTGAGAAAATAAAAAATTAGTAGAATTGGGTTTTACAAAGGCTTTATGATGAACTTCATTGGCCACATTATTTTTCCTATTGGTGATGGTGACTCACCCATCCTCTTTCCCAACCAGCATGGAAGTGTTGGCTTCTTGTTTGGTTTCAAGTCAAATGATTAAGGGGCAATGTTTAATCTTATGCCCTAGGGATTGGAACCGAAACAAGCATTTGGTAAATTGATGCAAAGAATCCACAAAGAAAGCATTTGTCTCCAATTTGAATATCTTGGGTTTCTTTTAAATCCTTTGTCAAGTCAATTTCAATACAAACCATTTGTTAAGGATAGGCTAAATAAAACTGATCTTGTTTAAACAAAATGCCCAACAATGGTAGACAAACAAACAAACATAGACCAAACAACTCAACCCACACTAATACCTTTGAAGGCCTACATTCTAAACCACTAAATCTTGGTACAATGTGGAACCAAAAGCAAAGAGCACTTCAAGACCCAGGGGCTTTAACTCATTTAACATTTTTGTAATAAGCAGAGTTAATGAGACAAGAAAAATTATCCTTCATCAAGATTTTGCATATCAACTAATTCAAATGCCATAAATGGTGTTACAAAAACAAGTTCGGTGTAGACTAAAAATACACAACTAACAAAACAACCCACAAGAATGTACAATACAAGCCAAATATAGGCTGTCATACTCAAACAAATGCAAATTGATGTCAAGGATATTTTCAAAGTGTAAAGACATGCTTAGTGAAATACCTTGAAAACAACTTCCTCACTCATTAGATGCAATGGCTATTAGCTTGTCTCCACTGAAATCAATATATGCAAATTTCACATAGATTAGATGCTAAAAGGACTAAAACACCCTCAAGGAATATGCCCACTAATGTGGCTGTCATACTCAAACAAATGCAAATTAATATCAAGGATATTTTCAAAGTGTAGAGACATGTTAGTGAAATACCTTCAAAACAAATTTCCTCTCTCATTAGATGCAATGACTATTAGCTTGTCTCCACCAAAATCAATAGATGCAAATTGCACAAAGATTAGATGCTAAAAGGACTAAAACACCCTAGAGGATTATGCCCACTAAGGATTATGCCAATAGATGCAAGTTCACTGTAGACTAATAGTACACAACTAACAAAACAACCCACAAGAATGTACAATACAGGCCAAATATAGGCTGTCATACTCAAACAAATGCATATTAATATCAAGAATATTTTCAAAGTGTAAAGACATACTTAGTGAAATACCTTAAAAACAAACTTCCTCACTCATTAGATGCAATGGCTATTAGCTTGTCTCCACCAAAATCAATAGATGCAAATTGCACAAAGATTAGATGCTAAAACGATTAAAACACCCTAAAGGATTACGCCCACTAATGTAACAAGCATGGGTGAATGCAGGCCAAACTAAATGGAGTATATCCTACAAAGGTCAAGACTTGTGTAACAATGCACAAACCCACAAATCAAGGCATGGAAGATATGATTACCAGAAAAGTACTACCAGTCACGTGGAACTCCCTCACCTTCTTCCATTCTATAATTTGACATGATTACAAGTTATGAACTTATTAAACATGTTTCTCCAGGAATATTTATACTTGTGATTAAATTTCTAGAGATGAATAAAATCTGAAGATTGTCTTCATTGCCACAGGGATTTCTCAACATAAATATTAGTGTTTAAGTCCTAATTTTCCCCCTTGCTTCCTGATTGCTACGATTGTTGAAACTGAAAGTCTTAAAAAAATGCCTCCAATGGTAATCATCAAGCTTTATTTTTAGTTCAAGCATTGGGTATTTACAATCAAGCATGCAAGCTATACTTACCAAAAATTTACTACCAGTTACAATAGAGTTCCCTCATGGCAAGCATTTTGATTGAAATCCACAATAGCTCCAACTCAAAAAGGGTTTGAAATTTTCATAGAGCCTTTGGGCGCCCCTTACTTTGATGCTACTCTCAATCCCATGGTGTTGGGTCTCATGAATGCTCTCAAAATCCTTCATTCATTCACCTCCTTCCATTCTAATATTCATCGTGAATATAACATATGGGGCTCTCTCACCTTCCATTCTAAAATTCAACACAAATATAAGATATATACTTATTATCAAACATACTTATAGAAGGATATTTGTAATTGCGATAAGTTTTTCAGAGAAATAATATCTAAATTTTTCCATTTCCATTGGGATTTCTTTTGTACATTTCTCCAAGTCCTATTTTATACTGTTGCCTCTTCACGACTACCATTGTTGGAACTTGCAGTCAAAAAAAATTGCACACTAGTTCAAGATTTGAATCTAACTCAATCTATTGTGATAAAAAGTTTAACGTGGCAATCAGGATACAAATTGTCGTGTGCCATAAATCTGACTTGTGCTTGAGAACCCAAATTCTCAGCACATTTGTAATTACCAAAGAAAATTGGATAAATTCTTATTCATTTGTATTTAACAAGAAAATTTCATTATCTTCTCTACAGTAATAATAATTTTTAAAAATCCTGTTCTACAATAAGTAGAGATAACTACAGTAATAGGGCCAGGAAAAATTTGGAAAGATTTACCTCTGAGAGCTAAATGTTAAAAAGTGGTGTGGAGCAAGAAATCCTGTAATGATTGACAATTTGTTCAACTATCTCTTGCTGTTAGATAACTTGCATTTAAATCATACTACACAGTTCCACAGAGCAGACCACTAGTTAAATTATTTGAACACCTAACTACAAAAAAATACTAATAAAAGAAAACGTTGAAAAATTGAACATGTAGCAGGAACAATGTTTCTAAATCAGATTTTAAATAAACAATACCCTTAGAATATCTATTCTTGGCTAAATATAATTGACTTCCATTTTTTCAGTGATGTCTTCACCAAAGAGGTTTTAGAAGTGGGTTTTTAGCATCTATCTAAACATGGAAAGATTTTATTATTGTGAAAAACATCAACCATACATGTTTTTTAAACTAATCTATTTCCCAAGAAGACCTCACTGCCCGCTGCACACAGAGAAAATGACAAGTCAGTGAATGGTTAAATTTATGGCAACTCTCAATTAAAACTCCAGTATTTCATCCAAACAAGACAGCAGAAGAGAACTTATACCAATCTTTGACAAAATACAGAAACCAAATTATTAAGACATCCACTACTTACAAAACCCCATTCCTCAACTACTGCATTATGAAATCCTGAACTTCCCACAAATTCACAAAAAGGAAGTAGAAAATCAGTTCACTTCAATTCTTTGAACATGTTGATCTAGGGAAATAACTATAAATAATGCTTACGTAAGATTAGATGATTATAAGCTTAAAAGCCTTCTAATATTAGCCCTGAATATCTTAAAATAACAAAACTTCATTCACTGGAGAATCAGAATTTTCAAAAGATAGAAATTTACAAGCAGAGCTGTAAACATAGACATTGGAAAGGTTCCATGGCTTATGTTTCTGCCTTATTTGACTACATATGTTAAGTGTCAGAAGTAAAAGAATAAACTAGACGACTCATCAAGGTCTACAACTTCTAGACACTTGACTGCTGCAAGGACATCATCCTTGAAAGCTGTGCACTGCCTCGGGCTACCACTTCAAGCTCCAATTGTATTACTCAATAAATTAAACCATTAACAAGATGCTGTTTGACTGAATAATTTCATGCAGTCTCAGACACAATAGAAACATGCGATGATGGAGAAGCTTTGTATGCTGTTATATCCACTGAATGCACAGTACCACAATCCTGGTTGGAGCGGGTCAACTCCCTTAATTGTTCATCTTCTCTGTTGTTTCTGATTTCTTGTGAGGCTTCTGAAGAAGTGCACTGAACAAGTGTGGTTGTTGGTGAACTAACTCTTGGATATGGCACAACTGGCAGATCAGAGAGTGAAGAAGATGATGGACTATATGAAATGGCTAGCATTGGATGATTAAACCTGCATGTAGGTCCAAATTTACAGATGCCATTGCGCTTGTAATATGTGCATGTCGGTTGAGTCTTTTCATCACAACAATAAAAGAACATAATGAGCTGTAAGATATGTAATAAAGGTCTCAAGACAGATTTGCAATAGATGCCTGAATATCATTTTTCTTTCCATATTTTGATTTCAAGATGTTGTAAAAATATATGCTGAATTGTTTTTTCTTTGCAATTACATAAAATATAATTTAACTTGCAAACCTAAATAACTGAAAATTGAGAGCATATTGGCTAATTAACTCACAGGTCGTATGGGTAGCCCTAATGGACTAAGAACACAGGCAATTGACTCGGACACTCTCCCCTGAGGGTGTTGATATCTACAAGCAGAACCAAATTTACAATCCCCTGTTGTAATGTAATACTGACAATCTGTCTGGCCTGATCTTTCAGGATATGTACCCACCAGGTTAGGAGTAGCCAGATATTGTCCTGGTTGATGTACAATTGCTGTAGAATATCCCTGCACAAATTGAGGAAAAATGCCTTGTGCTCCACCCACATATGGATGATTTGGTTGTGCCACCCCATGCATGCTTATACCTTGCAGTTGTTGCCTTTCAGATGCCATATACCCTGCAGGACCCTGAAGAAAGATGACAAGATATCAAAATAGAAGCCCTAAACATCAAACAAATACAAAGCTTTGTTCTAAAAAAATTAAGTATTGGATATATTTGCCATTCGCTCAAGAAAGTTGAAACATTTAACATAGATGTAAGAAACAAAAATTGATACCAGAAAGTTTACCTGGAAAGGCTATGCCAAAGTAATGTCATATTTAAACCTTCATAATTAGTTGCTTCTAAATACAACACCACTAAGGAAAAAAAGAAAGACTGAACTGCTCTTCAGGACACACAAGTCTCCCACTGATTCTCATGCAACACAATTTCTTAGAAACTCCTCCCACATTAACAACTTATAACTTGTATACTTAAATTAGAACCATGCTTCTTATATGCAAACAAACATAAGGGAAGCATCACTAACAGCAAAATACTTGTGCGGTTGTATTTCCTTGGTCACGACCAGGTCCTGTGCAGACCATGACAACCCGACAAGGCTCACTACATCATATATTGCCCAGACCAAGAAGATATAGGAGCTCACCCTAGGCACTACAGCTCCCAGGAACCCCCATTAGACATGTCAGTAGTGAAAGATGTTAAGATACTAGGAAGGTAAGGAGTTAGCATGTTAAGACTCATTTGTGCCAAGATACTCACAGGAACTTACTAACACAACACACATTGAGAAATGTCCACAACACAGCACAAGCATTGAAAAAAAAAACCAAATAAGCCTTTATATTCTTTTAATCAAGTTACAATTTACAACAGTCTTCTGATTACAATCCTCTTAAAGGTAGGTGTGAACTACTACTATCTTCTATCCTTACTATAGATCTAGATTCCTATTTACATTCCAGCTGGAATCTCTGCCATTACACTAATCTACTAATCTATCCTTGGCCTACTCAATCTTGCATAATCTTGGCATCATCTTATCTCATTGAGAGTTCTCCTTCAATTCCTTGGTTGCGGTACATCCTCATGGCATCACTGTAGTTTCTTATACTTACATCACCCTTGTGCAGATAGTCCCAAGTTACTCGTTAGGCAGATACCTTTGTGAATGGTCCATCTTAACTTCTTCGATATCTTACTAGCACTACCTAGTTCAGTATTGATTCCATATTGGTCTATTATAACCATTTTCCTGTCTTTTACTTTGATACTGACATCTATCTTACATGGCAATTTACTAGAATTCTTGGGCTCTTGTTTCCTCTTGGCCCTATCTGTAATTCTCCCTCTGGAGATTTCCACTTTTAATAGCAATCCATTGGCATTCTTTTTGACAGTTTCTTTTAATAGCAATTTTTGTGGCTAAATTGATGAGATACAATGTAGGAGAAGTACTTCAATTTGTTATTCGCAGCCTTCAGCTCTATTTCCAAATCCACCGAGGGACTCAAAATATAGACAAAATGCTTTGCTTTGGAGCTATCTAGTAGGTCCCACAGAGCAGTTATGTCCTCTACTTCCTCGGCCAAAATCTCTTGATATGATTCCACTATCAAGGAAATACCATCTACACCCCATGGGGAGGGGAGCCCCTTTTTGAGAAAAACTTCAAAAATTGTCGTAATTACCCACAAGAGACTTTCCCCAAGTTCCAATGCACTCAGGCCCAAATAAAACTAATCTAGGTTTTTTATCACCTAGGTGGCTAATTTATCTGCATCAAATTGATCCTAAATGCCAACGGCAACATTCTATAAAGCATAGTTTGAAGACTCTCTGAGTTTTCTGCAAGACTCTCCAAACTCCTGAGTCTCTGAGCTGGCCGAGTCTGGCCGAGTCTTGGAGAGTACTCGACCGAGTCCTGCTCCAAGGAGCCCAAGTCTTAGGCTCGGACTCCCGAGTCTTGAGCTCAAACTCTTCATGCACCTGAACATAACATAGTGTCTGAAATTTTAAATTTTGAGAGTTTAAGGATCATATGACATGTGTAATGTTTGAATTATGAAAAATTGATCATCAAATTAGATTTTCATGTTCTCTAAAATGCATTTACTTCTTTTTTTTTGTGTAATTATGAGGTTTTTTTGGTCGAGTCCATGCCGAGATTTTTGCCGAGTCTGTGCCAAGTCCCGAGTCTGAGTCAAAATTTTGGGTTGCCGAGTCCGAGTTTTCAAACTATGCTATAAAGCTTATTAAAAGGAGACTTGCAACAGCTCAACCATTTGCTTAGCTTCTACCAACTACTTAGAATTCTTTGTTTTAGAAATGCTGGCGTTTCAATTCGCACCTCTCGTATGTGAATTAGAAACGGACTGCTATGCACAGATTAACTGCTCTTTGAATTAGGAGGGTAAGCTCCATCTTTGTTGATGTTGCTTAAAGAAAGTAAACTAAACTAATTTGCCAAACTTTTTGTTCAGCTAAGAGCACAAGGTTTATAAAACTCTAGCGTCATAGTTGAGATTTTCTCTTTCAAATTTCAACTACGACTAAACCTACTCTAATGACGTTTCTAACTACTCAAGTAAACTCAGAGCTTGAGAGTTAGAAATGAACAAGGAATTGATTCTTTCACACAAATACTTAAACAAACTTTCTTCCAACGCACATCTATTGTACTTTCAATGCAAGCTGAAATAAAGATTATATAAGTGTAACACATAAAACGGAAACCTGAGACAGTAGATCAAAGCAGCAAAGCAGGCATAAGATTTTCTTTTCTCAAATTTCAAATAACAAAGATTTACACTTCTGGGACAACAGGATTGTAGCAATAACAAGCTTACAATCTAGAGATCAACCAGAATACATTGAGACAAGTAACACAAACTGAACAATATCTTGCAGCAAAGATAGGCATACAAGCTTGCTCTTACACTAAGTGAACTGAAACTAAAGAACAACTTGCAAGCACAGTAGGCTCAGCAATTTGCTATCACAATACCCGTTAAAGAAAAATGGGCAAGGCTGCCCTTATTTATACACAAATAGAGAAATAGGGAACCCTAAAATCTCCTTGCTTTTACAACCAAGACTTGCCAACATGCAAGCTTTATTTCTAAAACTAAAACAAGATAAGCATCTAACAACCTATGAAAGCAAAAAAAACAAGGAAAGTGCAACTATTACATCTTGATATTTGTCCTTCATAAAGAATGGATAAGAATGAGACGAGAATAGAAAGAAAGCTCGGAGAAAGCTTCAAGTTCACTGCTGCTTTTGAGTTCTATTCTCGGAAAATATCGCTGCCCCAAAGAGGTGACCCATTTAGGAAACTCAATCCGCCAAAAAGTTGATTTGTTCATGATTTCAAGTGGAGAGTGCTGCATGCTGAAAATCTTGATTTTTTTTACTGTAAACTCAACTAGGTTCAGAAACTTTTTTGCACGAACTGCTGAAAAATAGAATGCTGATTTGTCTTGAAAAAAAAACCAAATTTCTCCGAAAAAAGTTGGGACCTGGGTTTTGTAGAGCACTTCATTTCGGAAAGACCTAGATTGTCCGTTTTGGAAAATAGTGATGGCTGATTGAAAAAGCAGAACCCTTAAAATTTTAGGATTTTCCTGAAAATTGTTGAGAGTTGGATTTTGTGCAGAATTACGTCACAAATAGACCCAATTGATCAGATTTTGAAAATACTGAAGATTTCTTGGACATGCGAGGAAAAAGCAAGTTCTTGAAAGTTGAAAAATTTTCCAAAGTTGTAGAGAATCAAAAACCAAGCTAACCCTGATTGTTGAAAACTGAAAAAAGATGACCCCCTTCTTTTGAAAATTGATGCCCTGGAAATTTGAAGCATGAAAAAGCAAGCCTCTATGCAACCTGATCTCGAAAATATGAAGAACTTCGAAAAAGCACCACGTTTTGGCCTTCAAATCTTGATGAGAAGAAAAAGATACTTTCCTTCCTCTAGATGCCAACCTGCAAAAAAGTGAATAATGAAATCCAAAGCCTTCTTTTATAGGTTTTGAGGAAAAAACGCTTTTATTCTCCAACTTTAAATCTTTTGAAGCCAATCTTGAGCAGGTTTGTCAAATGTGGACGTTGTTTGGAATGTTGAAGGATGAAACTTGAAAATTTCTCTAAGGCATGAAAACTCAGACACCCTTCTTGGCAGACTTAGCCATTTTCTTGAAATTTTCAACTTTTGCTTGAAAATATGCCCTCAGTTTGATCTTCATTCTGGCTTCCAAATTGATCCCGTGAACTGGTCGATTGATCCATCGTGTAGCTTGACTGAATTTGACAAGATTGTCTTGGAGGCTGCTTTTGATCAATATTGATTCTAGACCTCCAAAATCATGGGCGCCCCTGGCTAGCTGGGGTGCCCATGGCTCCCAATGTTAGCCATTTTTCTAACATTTTTCAATTTCTGTGTTTTCTCACCTTCAGATAGATTCTCTGTTGATTTTGTGTTTCCAGGAGCTAGACTGACCCGTTGAACTGGCTATCAGATTCGTTGGATAGCTTGATTAATTCTAAGGGGTGTCTTCTGGAAGTGACTGGCCTGGAAAACTAATTTTAGGGAGTCAAAAGCTTGAGTGCCCCTGGCTACTTGGGGCGTCCAACTCCTCTAGAGTTCGATTATTTTCTGTGTTTTCAACTTTGCTTTTTACTTTTTTCATTTTGCACAATTTTACCCCTCTGATCAGTGTGTGATATCTGATGATTCACAAATTTGATGGTCTTGCTGACGATTCCATTGAAGAGCCTGATCAAAATTGAAGGAAATTTGTTGGAGGTGTCAAACCCTAATTCAACCATTTGAGTACCCAAAAGCTTGGGCGCCCCTGGCTACCTAGGGCGCCCAACCTTGCCAGACTTGATCATTTCTCCATGGATTCCATCCTTCAAATTTGTACCTCATGCCATGTCCTCCGTTTGATCTGAATTTTCCGGCCACTGACAAGTCTGATGATCTGGTTGGGGTATCCACTGGAAAGCTTACAGAATTCTGAAGACAATGAGCATATTTGCAAACCCTAATCTCTGCATTTGGTGGCTCAAAACCCTAAGCGCCCCTAGCTAGCTGGGGCGCCCATGGCTCCCAAACTTGGAATATTTTTTATGTTTTTCATGATTTGCATTTTGCTTCTCTGCGAACACTTCTCCGTTCGATCTACAATCCTGGCTAACTGATTGATTCGATGACCATGCTAATGGATTCATCGCGGAGCCTGCTGAATTATGAGCAACATTGTCTGGGAGCACAAACCCTAACTCCATCAATTGGTGCCTTGAAAGACTAGGCACCCCTGGCTATCAAGGGCGCCTTTTACTGTGCAGTGTTAGAATTTTATTTGAAATTTTCAACTTTCCCCTCATTCCTAGTGCTCGCCGTTGTTTTGACTGTCGAAGACTGAAAAATGGCTAAGGCAAAGAATCCTAGGTGCCTTGACTAGACTGGGGCACCTAGACTCTCAAGTGTTAGCCAAATTTTCACATTTTTCAAGATTTTACAGCCTCCCCCCCTTCGTTCTTTGTTTCTCGATCATCTTCGCCATTGCCTTGATCTATGCAATGCTTGATACCTTGAATCTAACACCTAGAAATTGAGCAACCTCCATTAATGACCTTGGAGCTCCTGAAAAAGCTTCTGAAAAAACAAAATAGACCCACCAAGGAAAAATTGATCTTTTGATGATTCTGATAGGACCAGCTTGATGAGGAAGTATTTTAAGCCAATCAAAATCAATTTGAGCCCTAGTAGCCGAACTTTCTATTTTTAGAAAATTACCCAAAATAACGTTCTATTTTTAGAAAGTTTCTAAAAATAGAAATTTTCCTAAAATTTAGGGCCAAAAAACTGAGATCTAGGTTTTGAAGGCAAACTCACTCTGAGCAGACCCAAATAGTCAAATTTTGAAATTTTTGAGTTTTTGACCCCAATGCAAGACATGCAAATTCCCAATTTTGACCTTTTTTGACAATTTTAACAAGACTTTTGTCCATTTCTTCAAAATGCCTAAGTGTAGCAAAAATTTTAATTTGGGGTACAACAAGAAACTAGGACTTTCATCTAAGCTTTCACGGTTTATTTTCTGAGATCTTTAAGTATGCTTTTCATCACTTAGTTGGCCCAATTTAGCTACGTCAAATTGATGTTGAATGCCAACATTCTATAAAGCTTGTTACAAGGAGGCTTGCAACAGCTAAACCATTCGCTTAGCTTCTACCAATCACTTAGAATTATTTGTTTTAGCGACCAAGAGAATAATTTGAGCTTTCACTCTTCTTTCCAGATTTTTGATGCCAAACATTTATGAAGCAAAGTAAGACGAAAGAATTTAACCTTTTCTGCAAGATTGAATAAAGGTCACTCAATGTTTGGAATGTGCTTGTCATGACCTCTAGACTATGTGCTCTTCCTTCTACCATTTAGAGCTTTTCTTCTAGCACAATATTAGCCTCGCTTAATTCCACACACTTCCTTTGGCTTTATCCTATGCCATAAATGCATCTTTGAGGGCCAAAACTTTGGCCCAAGGTTGTTAGCCTCTTACTTTGCTTGATCAACCCATCTTTTATATACTTTAATGTTGAGGAGCTCTTTATTCAATTGCTTCATGACCATTTGAGCTTAGTAAAGCTTTTGGTCATTTCTTCTTGGTCATCAACTCAAAGTATAAGACTTTGTTGGCTTTTTAATGATACTCGATGACACCACCATACAAAACATGGATGGAAGCAGCTCCAAAAGACCAATCTTCTGGCCTCATCTTGTCATGCCCCCAAAATTATAACAGTAAGACATGGTAACACAAATAAATAAATAAAATAAAATAATACTATTATAATCAATAATTATCATAAGATAATATTATGATTATCAAAATATAAATATAAATATTAAATATTATTATAATGTACATGTATATATATATATATATATATATATATATACTAATATATTAATAATGACCAAAGTCATAAGGCAGCGATTTCATAAAAGATATTCAGCAGCAATCACTTCCTATTGAGAACATCAGCAATCAAATAGAGACTACAGCGATTAAAGATAATCGGTAATTATTAAAAGATGGGCAGTGAAACTCCTAAGATAAAGCGATTACATTTCCAAAGGAGCAGTAATTAATAAGGAGGCAACAAATGAGATGATTTAGTTAAAAGGCACCGATTGATATGTTTGGAGGTTTGTTAACAAAAGATTGTGTCTATTCTAAGGGACACCTCCCTTCAAATAAAAGGATAGATATATACAAGGATTTAATGGAATAAAAGGGGGAAGAATAGAGAATGAAATAAATAAGAAAGTCTAATATCTTTCGAGTGCAGCAGCAGATGTAATCAGGAAATTAAGGGAATATTTTCCTGAGAGAAGAGGAGAGATATAATATGTAGATTTAAGAGACAAACTATGGAGATCTAAAGGAAGTATATGCAGCCGGGAAGTGGAATGAAGTTAAGACATATATTAACCAATGGGATCATTATATGAAAGCTTTCAGAAATAGGAAAAGCAGCAACAAGAACTGGTTTGCATTAGAATATAAAGCCATATATATTATTGGATAAACATACAAGTATATTTTATACATAAGATAAATCTGAGAATGAATAATATATATACACAAATACTAATGTAAGAAAAGAATCATTACATAAACATATATATATGAATGCTAATTAATATAGGAGAGAATAATGATATATGTATATATACAGAATGTATATATATGTATATATCATATACGATTATTCAATAATGATGCTTGCAGCAATTAGTGAGCCTTATAAGTAATTATACTGCTTTAATATAAGTATGGACAATAGATTATTATTTGTTTGATATATACTGACGATATCTTCTGAATGTTAAGAACTGATCAATCGAATCTTAGGAAGATACATCATCAATCAAAAGGAAGAGATATACAGATCAGAAAGACAAGAGAATCAGGACCTGTGTATCACAATAGGTTGCCATTAATGGATATATACATAAACAGGAGTGTATCGGATCTATCCTATATTCAGGTGTATTTCTACCATTCATTATCTTATATTTGTATGTATATTGTCATGCATAATAAAGGAATATTTAATGTCTCATTTCTATGATAGAATACAAGATTGTTTGACTGTTTGGAACCCACCTTGTAGGAAGGGCCTAGGGTGTAAGCAAAAGGGGTTATCAAGGCTAGTAGGTAGCCAACCAGAGGGCCCTACACAGAGAGACAAGTTACCCACTTATGGCCCCCACCCAACTCTTCAAGGTGGCAAGTGTCAAGTACAAGTCGTCAAGGGGGAGGGTTGTGGTATACACCCTCTTAGACTTGGCATATGTCTTCGGGCGGACCCATCATGTCCCTTCTCCCAAATTTGTTTGTATTGATTGATAATCTATGGATGTGATGCAATTGTCTAACCCTAACAAACGTATATACATATTGCATATATTGTTCATGTGGTGAATGCAGGATTAAAATCCAAGATTACTTCATTAAAGAGATATTTATTTAACAAGGTGAAACCCTAACCCTAATTTGTTGCAATTTGTGATCAATAGGAAAATTCTAGGGCAAATCAGGACAAGGGACATTACAATGGTATCAGAGCATCTTTCCTACCATTTTGTGCATGCTTCATGTATTATGTGTATGCTTCATGGTTCCTGTATATGTGTATGCTTCATGCTTCCTGTATATGTGTATTCAAGTGTATAGCTTGTGGCGTATGTATATTCGAGTGTATTCAAGTGTATACCTTGCGACTTATGTGTATTCGAGTGTATTCAAGCGTATACCTTGTGACCTATGTGTATTCGAGTGTATTCAAGTGTATACCTTGTGGCTTATGTGTATTCGAGTGTATTCAGGTGTATACCTTGTGGCTTATGTGTATTCGAGTGTATTCAAGTGTATACCTTGTGACTTCTATGAATTCAAGTGCATACTTTGTGGCTTATGTGTATTAAAGTGTATTGAAGTGTATACTTTGTGACTTATGTGTATTCAAGTATGCTTTGCAAACTACATTGTTTGTGAATTGTGTGCACTCATGTGTATATGTGTATTCATGCGACTTACGTATTTAAGTGTATACTTTACGACTTACAAGTATTCATATGTATGCTTTGTGACTTCATGTACTCGTGCATACACTTCATGTATTATTCGCATATATGCTTCATGCTTCTTGTGTATACTCTATGTATTACATGTATTTGTGCCTCATATTTATACTTTATGTATCACATGTATCTATGTGTTACTTCATGTATCTTCAACAAGATGTGTTCTTATAATTACTTTATGCTTAAAAACTATGAAAATGTTAAAAATGTTGTCTGTCAAGTTGTTTAAAATGGTTGATTGTTTGCTTAAGCTACTTGGTTGTGTGCTTGAGCTACTTGCTTACTTGCTTGAGCTGGTTGTTGGCATGCTTGAGCTACTTGCTTGTCTACTTGAGCTGGTTGCCTACTTGCTTGAGCTAGTTGCTTGCGTGCTTGAGCTATTTGCTTGCTTACTTGAGCTAGTTGCATGTATGGTTAAGCTACTTGCCTGTGTAGTTGAGGTGCGTACGTGTTTACTTCACCTACTTGTTTGCTTGCTTCAGCTGCTTGCTTGTCTCCTTGTCAGCATATGTGCCAAATCAGCACGGTGTTAGCAGTTGAAAAGTCAAATGCCAAATCAGCTAAGCCATGTCAGCTTTGAATGGTTCGATATATTTAGGCAAATAAGACTTCAACTTACTGAACACCTATTTCATTTAATTTTACCTCCTTGTACTTATTTTCATTCTTACACTACATCAATTTTATATGTAATTAAATGACAATGCATGTAACCTACAAATTGGTGTATTCACTTCTATATTTAACATCCTGAGGAGATCATTCATCACCATTCAACCTTGAGGTAAATTGGTATGATTGAATAAATCAAATACACTTCCCAAATACTTAGTACCTAACATAGAAGAAAGATGATAGCCTCCAATTGAATTAAACAGTGGAATATGAATTGGATATTAAGGTAAAACTACAAATTTAAAGCTAAACTCTTTTACATCCCTTTAGTTTTTCAATCACATAAATTTATATTTAAGTATGGGGGCAACAGATACTTGACCAAAACACTATAAGCTCCTCATTAGAAACAAACTTGCCTCAAACCTTGTTTTAATGTTTACACAAAATGAAACATACTTTATCTAAACATCCAAGTCCTTTACACAAATGCAAAAGTAATTTGGCATGAAGGAATGGATCTCGATATTCACAGCATTCCCATCATGCCTTTAGATTTCAATGAAAGGAAATAAAAAGTTTGTATCATTGTCTTAAATAAACAGCTTTTATCAATTCCCAACTCTTGGTGTAGTTGAGAGTTGCTCCCATACTTTAAAGGATAGAATTAACCTTATTAGTAGGCAAATATACTAACAACTACTCATTATCACAAGACACCGCAATAGAAACCAATTACACCACAAGGAGCAGTGTCAAGAGATTACAATCTTAGTCGAGATTGCTTGAGGACAAGCAATTTGGGGCGGGGTGGACTATCATGCCCCCAAAATTATAACACTAAGATATGGAAATACAAATAAATAAATAAAGTAAAACACATAAGATAATATTATGATTATCAAAATATAAAAATAAATATTAAATATTATTATAACATACATATATATATTGAAATAAATAAATATATAATATACTAATATATTAATAATGACCAAAGTCATAAGGCAGCGATTTCATAAAAGATATTCAGCAGCAATCACTTCCTATTGAGAACATCAGCAATCAAATAGAGACTATGGCGATTAAAGATAATCAGTAATTATTAAAAGATGGGCAGCAAATCTCCTAAGATGCAGCGATGACATTTCCAATGGAGTAGTAATTAATAAGGAGGCAATGAATGAAATGATTAAGTTAAAAGGCACCGATTAATATGTTTGAAGGTTTGTTAACAAAAGATTGTGTTTATTCTAAGAGACACCTCCCTTCAAATAAAAGGATAGATATATATAAGGATTTAATGGAATAAACGGGGGAAGGATAGAGAATGAAATAAATAAGAAAGTCTAATATCTTTTGAGTGCAGCAGCAGACGTAATCAAGAAATTAAGGGAATATTTCTTGAGAGGAGGAGATATATAATATGTAGATTTAAGAGACAAAATATGGAGATCTAAAGGAAGTATATGCAACCAGGAAGTGGAGGTGGGGTTTGTTTCGCGACCAACCTAAGGCATATAGGGCGGCGGCAAAGCCTGGCAGTGGGGTGAAGTTAAGACATATTAACCGATGGGATCATTATATGAAAGCTTTCAGAAATAGGAACAGCAGCAACAAGAACTGGTTTGGGATCATTATATGAAAGCTTTCAAAATAGGAACAGCAGCAACAAGAACTGGTTTGCATTAGAATATAAAGCCATATATATTATTGGATAAACATACAAGTATATTTTATACATAAGATAAATCTGACAATGAATAATATATAATATATATACACAAATACTAATGTAAGGAAAGAATCATTACATAAACATATATATGAATGCTAATTAATATAAAGAGAGAATAATGATATATATGTATATATACAGAATGTATATATATGTATATATCATATTCAATTATTCAATAATGATGCTTGCAGCAATTATTGAGCCTTATAAGTAATTATAATGCTTTAATATAAGTATGGACAATAGATTATTATTTGTTTGATATATACTGACGATATCTTCTGAATGTTAAGAACTGATCAATCGAATCTTAGGAAGATACATCATCGATCAAAAAGAAGAGACATACAGATAAGAAAGACAAGAGAATCAGACCCATGTATCACAATAGGTTGCCATTATTGGATATATACATAAACAGGAGTATATCAGATCTATCCTATATTCAGGTGTATTTCTGCCATTCATTATCTCATATCTGTATGTATATTGTCATGCATAATAGAGGAATATTTAATGTGTGATTTCTATGATAGAATACAAGATGTGTTTGACTGTTTGGAACCCATCTTGTAGGAAGGGCCTAGGGTGTAAGCAAAAGGGGTTAACGAGGCTAGTAGGTAGCCAACCAAAGGGCCCTACACAGAGAGCCAAGTTACCCACTTATGGCCCCCACCCAACTCCTCAAGGTGGCAAGTGTCTTTCGGGAGTCGAGGCATTGATGGGGAAAGCAAGCACAAGTCGCCAAGGGGGAGGGCTGTGGTATACACCCTCTTAGGCTTGGCATATGGCTTCGGGTGAACCCATCATGTCCCTTCTCCCAAATTTGTTTGTATTGATTGGTAATCAATGGATGTGATGCAATTGTCTAACCCTAACAAGCGTATATACATATTGCATATATTGTTCATCTGGGAATGTAGGATTCCAATCCAAGATTACTTCATTAAAGAGATTTATTTAACAAGGTGAAACCCTAACCCTAATTTGTTGCAATTTGTGATCAATAGGTGAATTCTAGAGCAAATTAGGACAAGGAACATTACACATCTAATCCAATGGCCTTTGAATATGTGGCATTAGAATCCCATAGTGCATGGCCTGACTAATTTGATCAAAATTAGTCCCCAACTAGGGAGCAAAAAATTGAGGTGATTGAAACTGTTGGGCACTATAGAACTATGTTGCTTCTTGTTTAATTGACTATAATTGGTCTAGACACTATTACAATGTAGCAATTTCAATCTACTTAAGGGTAGGGGGAGTGAGTACCGAGCAAATTAGGGATGGTCCTAGAAAGGTAGGGCAAAGAACTACTGCAAAAAAGGTTAATTTAGGGAAACCATCTGAAGAGGTGGACAAATGATAAGGAGGAGGAGAACATGTGAGTTTTTTGTAGACTTCCATGTCTACAACAAAGCCTTCAACAATTGCAAAAAGCTACATGAGGGGAGTTGAAGGGGAAGATGAATATTGTACAAGGAACAAAACTTCCCCAAGATTTAGGAAGGTGGTGTCTTTTAGGGAGAACCCTAAGGATAGGAAGGGTCTAATGAGTGAATTGGAAGGGAGTTGGGTTGGGAATGTACAAGCCTATTATCAAGGTGGACGAGTAGTGGGAAGACAATAGATGGAAGATGGGACAAGCTAAAGGGTTGTTGATTGTGTTAGGAATATTACATCATTCCTGTAGTTGTCAAACCAATAATTATTGATTGGGAGTGTCTATTTGAGTTGTTAAAACAACACATCTATGTAGAGGGAGTTGTTATAGGAGGTTCCCTATAATATAGGATGTGAAACTCCTATAAATATGTAATGTATATGATTGAATGAAATCTGAGAGATATATAATATTATTAGTGTGCTGAATCTACTCCTGAATTCTCTCAGATTGCTCTATGACTTGTCTTTTTGGGATAATTGAAATTCAACCTCTATATCGATGAGATCTTCAACAGAAACCTCAAGGACATGGGACTTTGAGGAATAACTTATGGTTATCACAAGATTTGCATGGGGCATGTTTACAAGGTGGTAAGGAACAAGTGACATCTACAATATTTACACTAGAAGAAGTTTCTTGACTTACTTAATCCTCTTGCGGTTGTTTAGTCACTAATTTGATCGAAATTAGTCCTTAACTAGGGAGCAAAAAATTGAGGTGATTGAAACTGTTGGGCACTATAGAACTGTGTTGCTTCTTGTTTAAGTCACTATAATTGGTCTAGACACTATTACAATGTGGCAATTTCAATCTACTTAAGGGTAGGGGGAGTGAGTACCGAGCAAATTAGGGATGGTCCTAGAAAGGTAGGACAAAGAAATACTGCAAAAAAGGTTAATTTAGGGAAACCAACTGAAGAGGTGGACAAAGGGTAAGGGGGACGAGAACATGTGAGTTTTTTGTAGACTTCCATGTCTACAACAAAGGCTTCAACAGTTTGCAAAAGGCTACATGAGGGGAGTTGAAGGGGAAGATGAATATTGTACAAGGAACAAAACTTCCCCAAGATTTAGGAAGGTGGTGTCTTTTAGGGAAAACCCTAAGGAAAGGAAGGGTCCAATGAGTGAATTTGAAGGGAGTTGGGCTGGGAATGTACAAGCCTATTATCAAGGTGGATGAGTAGTGGGAAGACAATAGATGTAAGATGGGACAAGCTAAAGGGTTGTTGATTGTGTTGGGAATATTACATCATTCTCGTAGTTGTTAGACCAATAATTATTAATTGGGAGTGTCTGTCTGAGTTGTTAAAACGACACATCTATGTGAGGGAGATGTTATAGGAGGTTTTCCTATAATATAGGATGTAAAACTCCTATAAATATGTAATGTATATGATTGAATGAAAACTGAGAGATATATATAATATTATTAGTGTGCTAAATCTACTCCTGAATTTCTCTCAGATTGCTGTATGACTTGTCTTTTGGGGATAATGACCGTTGAAATTCAACCTCTATATTGATGAGATCTTCAACAGAAACCTCAAGGACATGGGACTTTGAGGAATAACTTATGGTTATCACAAGATTTGCATGGGGCATGTTTACAAGGAGAAGGAACAAGTGACATCTACAATATTTACACTAGAAAAGTTTCTTGACTTAATCCTCTTGCGGTTGTTTAGTCACTTCATTAATGGGCAACTCTTTGCATGCAAATATTTTTCCTCCTACTGAACTTTCTTTTGCATAATCATGCTCATGCTTGAAGTGTCTTTTCTTGGCTAGTTGGATCTAGGCCCTTTTCTCCAAACCAAGCAAATATTTTGCATCCTATTGAACTTTCTTTTGCATAAGCATGCTCGTGCTTGAAGCGTCTTTTCTTGGCTAGTTGGATCTAGGCCCTTTTCTCCAAACCAAGTGAATGTTCATTTCTCTTCAATGCTCTTCTTTGATCCAACTGTGGAACACTACCAAAAGAAATTATGCCGTCCAGCACCTATTTTTCTTGATCTCCTAACTGTTAAGCAACAATAAAGGCACTTGCTTTGACATTTTACCACTCACCAAAGAAGACTATGATGGGGGTCACTTCTTCTTAGGGTTAGGCGGAGGAAGGCAACAAGGCCTTTTCCTTAGAATGTACGAGGAATCTTTGGGGGCCTCCATAGTTACATGGTAGGCAATTTTGAGTTTCACTATGGTATGCTTATGAAGAGAGGGAACATTGGCCTAAAGGGGACTGACAAAAACTTGCTCATGTTTCCCTTGTCTAAACTTTCCGGTGAAACCCACATGAGAGAGCAATTCTGCCCCATATCCATAGCTTTCTCTATATTCAAAGGTATGTTCTTCTTTTGCATCGATAACATTCTCTTCTTGATATTTCTAAAAGACACAAAACCACTCCATTATTTACTATGCAATTTCTACTTCTTCAAACTCTACATTGTCTTCTAGGTCAAAGGTTTCTTGTTCTAGGACTAGAAGGGGTAATACATCCTTTTGTAGCTCTCTAATATATTCATTGTAAAGCTTACTAAATTGCTTATCTGTTGGGAGTTGTTCAACTGGGATGAATCATTTGCTAAGCAAAACCACCACCACACTCCTCTTTCGTGTGCCTACCAACAAACCAGTTCTTGCACCTAGCATATCTTGTCATTCTTAATCCATTGGTTTGTTTTCTCCTTTGGATTATAATTCTCTATTCTCTTGTAGAAGAGGAAGGCTTTGACTTTGGGGAAGGGTTTTCCCTAGCCTTGGTCATTACTTTTAGGAGGCCTTCCTGTCTTTGGGCTCCCACAATTTGCTCAAATCCCTAACAATGAGCCTAAAAAACAAGGGAGTCTTCAATAAGGCTTCAAAAAGCCTCAATATTGGGATATGGGTCATGTGTAATATTGCACAATACTTTGTTCTTGGCCATCTTGCCAATAAACAAACCTTCTAGGTTGCAACTCCAAGAGTCATTTAGCTAAAGTGTGAGCCCAACTAGCATTTTCTAGGAGAACTCATGGCCTTCATGTTGCTTCACCTAGAATGTTGAGATCACTAGAGGGGACTTAACATTGCCTTATGCAAACCTGCCCTATACTTGACATCCAGTGAGTCTTCTTATTGCATAATTTACATAGCAACCAAACATGGAGCACTCTTTTGAAGCTACATGAAAACAATCTTGGATAACCAATGGAGCCTAATTTCCATGTGCGTCTTATAGAAAACCTGCCCTATACTTGACATCCAGTGAGTCTTCTTATTGCAAACCTACCCTATACTTGGCATCCAGTGAGTCTTCTTATTACATAATTTACATAGCAACCAAACATGGAGCACTCTTTTGAAGCTACATGAAAACAATCTTGGATAACCAATGGAGCCTAATTTCCATGTGCGTCTTATAGAAAACCAATCCCTTAAGATTGAAAGTTCAAATAAGGATGAGGTTTT
Organism: Sequoia sempervirens; assembly: GCA_007258455.2. Lineage (NCBI taxonomy): Eukaryota > Viridiplantae > Streptophyta > Pinopsida > Cupressales > Cupressaceae > Sequoia > Sequoia sempervirens. The sequence goes on from VDFB02039284.1 coordinate 71,027, forward strand.
CAAAAGTCTCAACATCTCCAAAGGTATCCAAGGGATGGATGTATAGCAAGGGATGAGGGCAACATCGATATAACAACATTTGTTATCAAGATGAAACAACTAAGTCAAAACATCCAATAGAGACTCCCATTTGAGAATTGAGAGGGTATCACCCTCTTCATTGGTGGTTTGGTAGTGTTGATGAGTGTTTTGTGACACACCCAACACTTTTAGAATAAAAAGGATGCCCAAAGGCAGCTCTATCCTCTCTTGAAAAATTACCTCTTATGCTAAGATTGTCAGAAAGGTCATACGGTAATTCCAATGTTCCGGTTTGGGGGATGGACAAGCTCAATGGATGATGTGATATGCTGGTTTCACAAAGGGACCTTGAAATGAGGAACTTACTCAAAGTAGGGAGTTGGATTGATGTAACGTTGAACGCTCTTATGTTTTTTGGAATTTTCAGTTTAGGATAAAAATAAATAAAAAGGGAATGGGGGGTAAAGGAACTAGATTTACGCAGAACTAAACCTATGAACTTCGGAGACAAATGCTGGATAATGGAATTTAAACCAATCTTTGCTTCGCCAAGCACGGCACTACAACTAGACAAAGACGGTGCAATCTTCAAGGGTTTGCGAAAGATATCCTATTACACTATATCACCATCAATTCGACCAATGCATATAGATAATAGAATTCAATTTAAGCAGTTTTAATGTTCAGACTAACCTTACACATCAAATTGAAAATCATCCAATTGAAAAAGGTATGAACTAATTCCACTTTTCCAACACTATCAATCTTTCATTCATCTAAAATACTTGAAAACAAATTTACTCTATTTTGAAGAAATCAATGAAACCATGCGGGCTCATAGAAATAATAAATGCTCAACTCTGAATCCACTTATTATTTAAACAGCAATATTGCAACAATCTCATCAGTCTCTCCCTGAATAAATGAAATGAATGGGGTTTATATAGGCACCCCAATTACAAAGCAACGGCCAAGATTAAATTTGAAATCAACGGCCAAGATCAAATTTGATAAACCCTAACCCTAAAAGCATAACAAACTCAAAGACACATGGCACAAGCAGAACACGCCATTTGGAGCATGGAAAATGGTGACACCTTGCACTTCATTCGAGCAAGTGGGAATCCAGAATGCAATTCCCTTTGGATCGCTCCCTAGCTGCAAATGCGAGAAATTTGGCTAACACAGAATCAAGTTCCTCCATTGAGATATTCGGCACAGAATCCAGTTGCATTCCAATCACGTCCAAGGTCTCCAGGCACTGAGTGAAAGTTCCTTCCCATCTAGCCTCCTGCTTCTGAAAGTTCTCCATGAAGGTCAAAAGGGAAGAGATATCATCAAGCTGATTCTCTGTAATAATCTGCATTTCCTTGAAGTAAATGCTCATCACACTTTTCTTCAATCCTTCTAAATCTAAGCCATTCGTATCATGATGTTCTTGTCCTGTCAATCCTTCAAGAGAAGTGAGGATTTTGAACTGAATTTTCTCAATCGTGCTCCGTATAGCAGCACATTCTTCTTTTATTCCATCATATGTCTTCTTTTTGGCCAATAAGGAATAATACCACCTGCTGAAATCATACGAGGCTCCTTCTTCGACAACACCTTCCTGGATCAAAATTTGCAAGGAAACTTCTTTTAGAACCCTCAAACGAGGTATCACTTTGTCCTGTACATGCTGGAAATCTTCCCAATGGTCCTCAATTTGACTAACTTCAGTTATCAGTAATGCAGATCTGTCATAAGTTTGGGCGCACTTCTCCAAGAATTGCTCCATTTGTTTTGAAATATTGGTCACCCAACTCCTGGTTGCTTGACTCGTAATCCTCATAGCCTCAAGAACATCAACAGACTCGGAGTGAGAGATGACGGTGGAATAAAGGCCGCATTTTCCTGACGCAAAGGGGCTGTTAGCTGCTGAATGAACTCTATCAGCCTTAGATTTTCTAACTCCAACCTTTCCTTCTTCTCTTCTGTTTTATCAAACTTCTCCCTGATGGCTTTGGAAGTGTCTGCCAACTCATGAAAATCCTGATCTATTGTCGTTGGGCCAATGTCCAACGTTGTAACTTCATAATCCATAGGAGCAATCTGATCTCTTGGCTTATCAATCTTCGGGACTGCCACCTGTAAGATCCTGGATCCTATATCGTTCCTGGTGATCTGAGAATACTTTTTAGGCTTTTTAGGCGTTTTAGCCTTGCCAATTCTTTCTAGGAAGTCCTGTATGCTCTCAACTGGTTGAACTTCATCCAGTGGTCTGGACTTCTTCTTCAAACTTTCAGTTAGCCAATCCGGGATTGTGGATAATTCCATTCCATCCTCTAACTGAACATCATCATTAATTCCTTTAAGAGCAGAAATTACCTCATCTCCTAGTTCTTCACTGTCCTCAAGGATCTCAGTATCTCCTGCACCTTCAATCATTAAAGTATCATCTCCTTCTAAACACTCCGTGGAGGCTTGATTTTGGAGAGAATCCACCTGTTCTAACTCTTGAAACTGAACTTCTTGCTCATAGCTCGGCTCGATATCAACAATGGATACATTTTCAACTGACAAAGTCCTCGAAGATGAGGGATTTTCAGTCACCTTCTGCTTCTTACTTTCCAATTCCTCATTAGCTGACTCCTTTTCCTCTAGTTGAAGGTTTCCACTTACTACCTTCCTCTTGCTAGGATATGGAGATTCATCCGGATTTTCACCAATTGCTTCCTCCTGGCCATCCTTATTGTCCAATGTGGCGTAAGTAAGAGAAACTCCTTCCTTCCTCAACTTGCTGATCTGACCATCGACCCATTCCCTTGAGTAAGCAAAAATGTCCTTCATCAATGTGTTCAAATTGGCCATCTCAGGTTGTGTCCAGTTAGGCAATAAAATAGGCTTATCTTTTTCTTGTTCAAATTGAGGATGAATGTAGTCCCCGTTGTCTTTCACTTGGTCAGGTATAGGGAACAAATCGCACCTTTTCACAAGTTCAACTGGAATTCTTGACCAAGCCTTCTTCCTGACTCCATACTCGTCCATCAGGTTAGACCAGTAATCTTCGATCTGCATAACATGAAGGGACTTCTTCCCGTGCATCCTCAGGTATGGATCATAATCAGACCTTGGATTATAGGTGCTAAACTTGTAAAATTGCAACTCTACCCCTGCTGTTTTGGCTGACTGTAACGAAGGACAGACTTCTAGCATTTTTCCAATTGCAACCGGAAAATCCACTCTTTGTTTGTTCTTCTTCGCCTGAATGGAGTCTACGCATGCTAGTTGCCTTGCCACCTCAAGCATAACAATTTTGTCTGTTGGGTATCGAGGAAGTCTGTACGGAGCATCAGAGAATCCATGAACTCTTATATAAGTAAATGTCGGAAACTGGATAAACCAAGACCCGAACTTGTCAAGCATTGCCATAGCTTCTTTAGATAGCCTTCTCTGTACTGTTCCTTGAAGAACTCGTGTGATGTACATAAGGAAGGCATCATTTGTTATCTTGAAATTGTCCCTGTAATGTAGCTGGAGCTGCGGGTAACAATCATATGATTTGAGTTGATCTTTCCGAAGTCCCACTTCGCCTTTACAAATCAGTCCTCTGTACTTAGTGAATCTTGCCAGAATGTAAACCACATAAGAACTCATGTAGAAGGTTTTAGTTTTTTCAAGGTTTCTCAACTGGAAATCGATGTTATCACTTATTAACTTGGCCCAATTTATAGCCTCCATTCCCAATACGATTTCCTCCACGTATGAAAACATCCACACCTCAAAAAAGGCTCCTTGAGACATTCCCATAACTCTGTTCAGCATGTGAATCATATCACTATATTCTATCTTAAAGTCTGTGCAAATTAATCTCTTTGGCAACTTGGAACGATGCCTTTTGGGTTCTTTAATCCAGTTGGAATTGATGATGTCCAAACAGGATTCCTTGGCTTGATCGAACATGGCCTGTGATTCTTGCTGAGTCCTGTTCAACATTTTCCGGCGATGGGGAATACCAAATACCTCCCTGACTGAATCCTCTGTGAAATAGGCCAAGGTGATTCCATTGGGCGTTTTAATTGATCTTGTTTGAGGATTGTACCTTCTGGCGCATTCAACCATTAACTCACTGCACTGAACTGCAGGCGGAAATCCTGCTGCTTGATGAAGTCCAGACTTAACAATATTTGAGGCGATAGGTGTAGGCATTTCGTTTCCTGTGCCAAACATCCTTCTCTTGTGCTGAATCGCATTAAATTGTTCAAAGTTTGTATCCGTCACTTTTCTCCACTTCGAGGACAACTGGGATTCTGGATAAAATTCCCTCAGGACTTCCTTGACTTGAGCTTTTCTGACTCCACCTCCCACATTCTTTGGAGAAGACATTACGCCTGTAAGAAACTCGAAGTTAGAGAATTTTTTAATAAATTTGCAAAAAGGCGATTTCTTGGCTGGAGAAATTTTAAAAAATTAATTAAAAATCCAGAACTTGATTAAAGGATGCATAAAGAATAAATTCTTAAATGAAATCGATTTTCCTTTATTATTTTCAAAAGCATTCATGGAATTTTAAATAATCTTCTGGATTTTTAAAGGTTTATACTGAAGTTTTCTCCAATCTTTAATGAAAAATCCAATTCCCTTCTCAAAATCGCCAAAGATAACCTGCAGTTGTTTGAAGAAAATCCAGAAAGGAGGAGAAAAAATTCAATTCAGTGTTCTGGAACTCAAGAAAAAATCCACTTGCAGCTGAAAAAGACGTCTTTTCTTGGGAGAGCTCTGCCTGTGAAGAAAGTCGACTTTGTAAATAATAAAATAATGAGCTCACTAGATTGTCTTTTATAATAAAAACCTTCCCAAATTGTTTTAGGTCGATTTCTTTCTCTCATTGGTTGTATTTTGCTTTAAAAACGAAAAAGCAATCTTATCCTGATCTTTGACTTTTCAAACAAGGCGTCCCTTTTGGCTTGGTGATTAAGTTTTAAAATAAAACTTAAGTTTTTCTCTTATTTTTTTGCCTTTAGCAAAATTCGACCTTCAACTGGACTTCTTGACTTTTCAACTGGAATTTTAACTTCTCAAAGTGACTTTGCCTTAGAAAAAATTCGATTCTACCTTGAGAAAATTCGACTTCCAACTGGATTTTTCACTTCCCAACTGGAATTTTCACTTCACTCAATTTCCTAAAGTCCAGTTCAATAATTTTTCATGCCTTAGTCGGTTTTACTTTGTCCGACTGGATTTTCTTGAAGAATGCGAATTTCCTCAAATGAATTTTACTTGGATTTTCCCTTTGATCACTGGATTTTCGAACTGGATTTTCTAAAGTTTCAACTGGATTTTAACTTCTCAAGGGCGTACCTCTTCCAGACTTAGGCGAATTTCACCATGAACTGCCTGCTTTTTAGTTGATTTTTCAGTGATTTTCTCATGATGGCGCGATTTTATCCAGTTGATTTTTTTGACTTTGCATGCGCCTTTTCTACTTTGCATTTTTTCTCTGCTTTTCTCATCTTGCATGCGCCTTTCTCTGCTTTGCATGCGCTTTTTCTCTGCTTTTCTCATGATTTTTCGATTTTTTGCTTGCTTTTTAGTTCCAAAAATAGAAACTTTTGACTCAAATGCTAATGACACCCTGTACTTTCTAAAAATAGAAACTTACTAAAAATAGAAAAAAGCAAAAAGCAACTTTCTAAAAATAGTAAATTCCAGATTGGGCCAGAAATGCCAAAAACGAAAAAAGCAAAAAAGCAAAAAAGCAGAATCCCTAAAAAATTGGAAGTGTCAGAATTGGGCGAAAGCACAGGCGATCCTCGCCTGCGAGGCCTTCTAAGCACTTCCATGACGTTTACGTTCAGTTTCGGGCTAAAACTCCCAACTTGGCTCGGATGATGACTCCAGACCTTGACATAAAATTCCCAGATATCAGAGACTATGAGATTGCTACTCAACGCTAAACCCTAAGAGCAAACCAGTGAGGGTCCCCATTTGCAATGGGGCGATGTGTGAAAAAGGTCACAACAGGTAGCAAAGATTCATCTACTCCAAAGACCTGATATTCTAGAACAGTAGAATATATGCTAGCTAAGAAGAAAACCAAAGACTCTTACCTCTTGCAAAATGCTTCAACTACTTTCTCATATGAAAAGTAACTTCCATTGTTGCACTAAATGAGGAGATAAAGTTCACCATGTGATGGTTTAAAGAATCGACGAGGTATGCTTCTACATCTCATGTCCACCTCTTTGCCATCGATAAATGCCAAAGCAGATTGAATTTGTTGACTGGCAGCATGGATAAATGCAAAAGCAGCTCGAATTTGTTGACTGGCAGCATCAAACATCATTGCATTCAACTTAGTGGTGTGGCATGTTGGGGACTAAGAGCACCTTTCAAGGCAACTTTATAAAAACAATAGTTGTGTACTAAACCATGAGAATTTAGTCAACATTTATTTATCCAAGCCCTTTATCTTGATGGACTACATGTATTCCACACACCCAAGGACAACACACAACTCCTACATAGTCCCTCTAGCGATCAATAAAATAGGGTGTCCACCATAGTCACTAAACATCTTAGAGGCCCCAACATAATTATCAACACAAAATTTGGCCAGCTCCAACATGGGGTGCACCAGGTTGGGATAATTGGGGCAATACTAAAAGCGCAAGCACACTTGAAGCAATTCTTTGACTGAGCCCTTGTCTTCAAAAGTGCTTGAAGTAGAATTTGGGACCTTCAAATGCTGATGAAGGAAGATTGGGGTCACAAACACCAACTAGCACATCTACTACAAGAGGTTCAAACTCTTTGTGTTTCTTAACTTGCTTTGTAGTCATGACGGATGATATTTTAGCACCATAATGTACTTCCTATTGCACTTGCAACCGGATCTCATTCCTTCATTGGTTCTTGTCCCCTGTCAATATAAGTCAAGGTCATAGAGCGGGAGGGGGGGTTCTCTTGGAGGCCACGTTTGTGGGTAGCTTACAGGGGTAAATTTTGCAGAGGATAGCTTGCACAAGGAAATGGAAAGCAATTTAAAGCTCGGCTTATGCAAATGCCTTGAATAATTTTTCAAAAATGGTAACATTCTTGGAGAATAACATTATTACTTGTAAATTGCCATGTCACAATAATCTACACTTTACCAACCTAATACATGAAGTATTCACTTTTGAAAAAGGTACATTAAAGGATAATTAGTAGGTGTGGATTTAAAGAGATGGCATGATACTCCCTATTTAATATAATTGTTGTTGGAGTTGCAAAAGGGAGAATGGCAATGCACATACAAATTTTACTATCGTGAGATTTCACAATAAAAGCATGTCTTTTCAAGATTTAAATTTTTTTCCCTTTAGCAAAAAACAATAAAACATCCAATAAACTTAGCTATCATATGACTGAGAAAAATTATGCTTATAGGGAACATGTTGTCAAAGAACGTTTGCCAAGAGAGAAATTCAAATAAAACTCAACTTTGGGAAGGATAAAATTTGAGAGACTCAGAAACAAAAATTGCTTGTAGGGGCAGAGAAACTATACACAAGAAAAATGTACAGAGGACAGGAATATACAAGGAGAAATAAGGAAAGAAGACAAGAATATACAAATTCACATATAGTACAAAAAGAATTCCCCCTTTAAATGTATGATTTCAGATATATACTATTGACAAGGAATGAAAAAACATACACCATAAGGTCAGAAATTTTTAAGGACCCCTTCTTGGAATGTGACAATTTCATACATACCATGTTAGCATTTTAATTCACACCTTTCAATGCAATACAAAATATAATAGCATGTATAACAGAACCTTTCTTCAAGTTAAAATAGGAAGCTCCCTATCACAAAAACTAACCTAATCAAAACAATATGTAAATTTTGTACAATATTTTTGGGGTGGTTCACACTCATGCTAAAAAATACCAAAGGTGTGTCTTGGATTCACCTACGGCAAAAGGTTTACATGCACTTCAATTCAAGGAAAACAGTTTTTATGGATTCTTAACTGAGATTAAATCCTACAACTGCATGCCTACACTATTCAACTAGAGGCAGAGACTAAACAATGCACATACACATAAGGATTGAACAAATTTAAACAAGGCACAAATGTTTTGGTAGATTGAATTAAGGAATTAGTACAAAGCCACAATCTCCAACTTCATGTAAACCTACAATACAATGCTTGCAAGCTTGCTAAAAGCAATTTAACCTACCTCAACACACAAAATGTTATAAGCTAAGCCCAGTAGTTGCATTAAAAGTTACAACCACCAACCTAATAGCTACTATAATACAAAGCTTCCAATAATACTTAAGCAATATGTGACTCCTAAAAGCACAATAACACATAATACTTCAACAGTAATAAGCAACAAAATAGGCATTACTGAATTCTGTTGAATGAATCATAAGTTTTGGATCAACATACTAAACTAAGTGCCTAGATGTAACATACACCCCTATACTGCATTGTGTTTTTTTTTGTTTTTGTGTGTTTGATGTTTGAGAAAGATGAGGGAGATATGCCAATGATATTTTTAAACAATAAAGAACAGAAATATAACTAATTGCAGCAGTGAAATAACTCAGAAATTTCACAGTTTCCAAAGTTGCATTGAACAAAAAATTCTAAATTTGATTTACAATCAAAATATTGAGTTTTTCACTATTACAACAGCAACCCAGTTCATAAAATGACACTACATATCTAAATCCAACATACCCAAAAAGAGTTGGCAACTTTGACAAAGGATTGTAGTTGCAACCAACAAACCGGAACCCTCAAAATGGGACACCACAACCGAGAAATGCTTTTGCTGTTGATGAGACTGAAATACCAAGCAATATGAACCCTAGGCGCCACCTCCAAGCTAAACTAACAGCAACGAATCTCAACTAGAAGCTCCCAAATTCCAACACCACACCCCAGAATGTTACGGCCAGCTACAAGGATGGTATGGCCAGCAAAGGAAACCCAAACAGCAAACAAAACTCACAAAACTACCCTTCAATTGGTCTCCTCCAGACAAATATGAAATGAACTCAGCCAAACTGATATATTAACTCCACCAATAAGCACAACTATGATTCCAGTATGAAACCACCAAGATATTCTCCAGATTGTATCTATCAACAACGTAGAGAATACTGCTTGCAAGGGATTTTGTCCTCACAAACCCTAAGAAGAATGAACTCCTCCAAGAACAAGAGCAATAACCAATATTCAATTTAGTATGAAGAATGAAAATGAGCTCCAAGTTACTTTTATAGCCTTCTCAAAACCCCACGCCCACCTTGGGGACATAAAATATTTCATTTTAAATTATAAAATCCCTTATAACTCCCTTTTGGACGCCCAACTTTAAGTTGCTCAAATAATTACTTATAATATTCCGTTATATCTCCCATGGCCCCTTTTAATAAAGTAACTTTACTAAATAAATAACATAACTTTAATATCTTTATGTTATTTAAAATAATTGTATCAAACCATTTAAATATTAAAATATTGATATCAACTACTCCCAACAAAACTTCTAAAAATAGCAGGATTCACAACTAGTTTTGTCAATGCCCGAGACTTACTAAAAATAGTATGGGAGAAATCACCAAAAACACCCCAGAAGAGGCGTTATGCACATCATAACCTCCAGAGCTCTGCTAAACCCCTAATACTGCCAAAAATGTTGGATGAGTTGACACCAAAGTCCCCTAACCACTACCTATTAGCTTATGAGAACTGTTGAATAGGCTAACTCTGCCACTCTATTGACTTGGTTAGGAAGAGGACATTACACTAGAGCACTTATTTATAATGTGCTCTAACGTTTACAAAACTATTGCATGAAAAAAAATAAAAAATCTAACTACAACCTTTGCCCCCAAGAATAGACTAGTTGCATGCAATGCCAGCTTTATTACAAAAGTTAATCCATAATACTAAATCCAAATTCATGCAATCTTCAACTAGACTCTTGGTAATGATTATTGCAACCTAAGTCACAAGATTCGCCAAATTTCAACCATGGGTTTGAAATTCGGCGAACTTAAAAGAAAATCTAAAAATTTGTTCTAGTTTGCCAAAAAATCATACGACACAGGGCTTAAATTTTTCCATTGAAACATGTGGTCATTGTAATCATCGCGTCTCTCCTCGTGAATGGAATAATCCACAATCAAATCATCAGTTCCAGATAGGATGTCATTGAAATCTGAAATCGGTGATTCGATTGCAGCAAATAGGACATTATCTAAGGAGATCAGATAGTTGGAGGAATGAGTTAAAACCGAATCGAAATCATTGGTAATGTCAACGATTGTTTTTATTTTAATTTTCGTTTAAAATAAAATTTGATTTCTTTGTATTTTTGTTTTTTACATTAAGTCGATTTGTTTTTTAATTTTCTTTTGTACTAATATTTTAAAATGCATATATTAGATTTTTATTATAATATAATTATTATTTAATATATTTATTATTTATATATTAATATTATTTATATTAAATTTTTAAATATATTATATTATAATAATATAATGTTTTTAGATTTACTAATGTATTCAAAGTTAACATAATATAGTTTTATTTTTATCAGTTTATTATTTTACATTTTTTTTAAAAAAACAAATTTATAGAAGGCAAATTTAATGGCAATTTTTTTTTCGAATTTTTTTCCCTTCTTGAATTTCATCTGAATTTTATTGTTGTCAAACTCAAACACGAGTTCAAACCTTGTGACATAGATTGCAACTATGAATAGTCCTTCCAGAAGGTCATCTAAAAATAGATGATCTAAAAATAGCCTTCTCAAAATATGTCATTCTCCTTGAAAACAGTAACCGCTGAAAATAGCATAGTCTATAAATAGTTCTAGTTAAAAATAGTGAATCTTAACAAGCAGCTCTAGAAACGATTCTAGTCAAGTTGCTTGTTCCTTTCATGGCAATCCCCTAATAAACCACTGAAAATTTGACAATTCACCTTCATGCTTTGAACTCAAAGAATCCCTCTTTGATGTTGACCCCTCTGCATCAACCCTTTAATAGGGATTCACAACTTTAAATACTCTGAAACACTTGGTATCCATCTTCTACCATCTCTGCAACCTTTGTGACACTAAGCTTCTATGATAATCCCCTTTGCTAAACCTCAGCCAATGGACCTTGTGAAGAGCACAAAGATATACTAAGAGGCGGGGGGGGGTGAATCAGTATATCAACAAACTTTTACCCTTTAAAACCTTTATCAACTTCAAACTCTAACACAACTCAACTATGCAAGAATATCACAATACGAACAAGTTAACACCAACAATTGTACTTTAGAAATTATATAAGCTTTTACACTGAATGTAGGCACCAACCTACTTGAATCACCAAATATGTAGTTTAGTAGGCACCAACCTACAAAGAGCACCAACCCTTAATTCTGATTTAGCAAGCACCAACCTACAAGGAGCACCAACCCCTAATGCTAATTTAGTAGGCACCAACCTACAAGGAGTACCAACCCCTAAAGTTCGTAGGCACCAACCTACCAGAGGCTCCAACCCCCACTTCCAAGCACCAACTTAGCAAGGATAATAACTTCAAGAATAAGACTCCATCTTTAATGTTGCTTACTCAACAAATGATGGACAATTCTGCTCAAACAAATCCTTTCACAAAACTTTCTTTATGCCTTCACAAAGAACTTGCAGATATTATGCTTTTTACAATTCAATTACTCACTTTAACCTTAGATCTGCAGACCTTTTCACAACCTTCATAACTTCTTCATGAACTCCAATATGCTGATAAGAAATGCCTTAATATGCTGATCAAATCAGCCTTGATATTCTGCTCCAAAAACAACTATGAAGTCTGCACAAAATGATTATCAAATTGGCTCAATTGTCTTCACAAGGTCTGCCCAAGATGCTCATAAACCTTCAACAATCTGCTCATAGATCTCTACTTCTGATGTTCTATTTTGCTCAGCCTTCAACATCTACTTGTGTTCAGAAGATATATCTTTTGTTCCTCAACACTTAGCACACTCTACACCTGAATGTGTTTCAAAGATATAGCATTAATTACACTCACCCATACAGCATGTGCTTAAATGATATTATCTTTATTCACACACAGCCTTACACAACTACACCTGCACTTTGCATTCTTCAGATATTCATTTCTTACACAACCACCCACAAAACATTTATTCAAAACTCCCTTTATATCTCCTTATGCCTTTTGATGAAGAGAGGCATCCATTTGAATGAAGACAACCCTTCTTATGAAAGAACACATCTATTGAAAATCTGCCTCTTCAAAAATTGTTATCTTTGTCTTAAACAAGCTACATCAATCATTATTTCCTTCAATCACTTTTGCAATGTTTATTAAGGAGAAAACACATCTCTTCAAACAACAAATCAAATGGGACACACCACCTCAAGCACACAGCCGAATGATCTTAACACAATAGAAATTAATTCAAATTCGTACTTGTTGAAGACGTCATCTTTCAGATTAAGCGATCTTTTGTCTTTATTCTTAATCTATTCTTAAGAGAGTGGTGTCTTTTGTTTAACACGTGCCTTTCTAGTTGTAATATCGTCTCTTCATAAAGAGGTGTGATATTTGCAAACACAACTTGTTTCTTTATTTGTTTGTCTTTTGAATAATAAATCTTCATTGAATAACCTTCTTCAAGATAATCTGGAGTTTATTAAATCTGTTTGTAATAATATCTCTTCAATAAACAGATCAAACACATCCCTTCAGGAAATACAATGAATGATCGTATCTTTTCAATTGAATGAGCATACCCTTTTTGGTGATGCATCGTACCATCTGGATAAAAGTCGAACATATCTAGATGAAGGAACATGTCTTAAAAAGACATCTGATCTAGAGATGAGCCCGTTTTTAGGTTAATGATTAATCATCTTTGTCAGATCGGTTCAAAACAACTTTGATTAGAAATTTCAAATTTGTTTGTTAGTCTTGTTTTCTTAATTCGGGTTGTTGTCTTAACAACTGATTACTATCTTGTTTTCTTAAAAAACAAATCTTGATTATATATTTCTCAGATTCTTTCCCAGCATCCGATTGAGCCATCACAATATGTGTCAAAATGATGTTCCTTCGACTTCATCAATTAATCTGAGAATGCAACTTCAAACTATTTCTTGATATACTTCAACAACCTTATCACTAAAAGATTAGGTCTGGTCATCATCTTAACATCTAAGATCTGACTTAGTATCCTTTCAAGATCTGATCATTATTTTATCATCCAGGATCTGATATGTCTCTTGCCTATCTTCTTATGTGAAATTCAACTTCATTTGAGATATATGCGTCTCTCTTATTTCATGGCTCCCTGTTACATATATTCGATCATTTCTTCTACGTTGACTCTGTAGATTGCTATAACAGTTATATCTACAACACACGATCTGAAATCAACTTTTCCCTTTTTGATCTGTGTATGTATATTGTACATACTTTTTCTGTTTCTGAATCTGCACATAGATTTGCCTTGTGTCTGATATGTATAAGCTTGTTCAATGTCTTTATCCTTTATGATCTTCAATGACAACTTCCAACTGTCTCAACCTTAACCATACATTTGACATCAATGACGCAACTCATTGACAAGTATGGACATTACATCCACAGAAAGTGATGTATACTGCATATATGCAAGAGTGGGGTTAATTGTTTTATATTCCTAGTGTATGAATTTTGAATGCACTCTTATTCTATTGTCAAAGGACTAGCTGATATATATGCTGCCCTTCTGAACAATCTCAAATTTAAAACCCTAGCTTGGTAATACAAATATGATGCAAGAGCAACCTGGTCCACAAGCAAATCTTATATCACCCAAAAAAATGTTTGTTTCTAGTTTTGGTGGCTGTTTGTCTAGTAGACCTTTTTGTCAAACATGCATGCACAAAATGCTGCTATAGGTTGCTGCCGATTGGATATGGGTTGCCTACAATTGTTCTCTTAGGCCATATACCTACCTATAACTATGGCAGAAGTAGCCTGTATAACTCTTGCACCTAAATGGTATGAGGTCTCTTGAAGGTTGTTTTCCGAACTTCCTACAAGCCTTTGGGGTGACATTGCTCAGTTGGAGTTGTTATCGGAACAATTATTATTGCTTTCAACATTGAAAAACTTGGGGAAAAAGATTGAACAAAGACAGTTTGTTTTCCATAAGTGGTTGGATATTCTTGTCATGGCTGAATTTGCTCTTTTATGATGATGTATGGGCATTTACATCTGCAACCACCTCATGATTACCTGCGAATTTTATTTCTTCCTGGGCCATAACTTCTAGGTTGTTTGTCTATTGTGTGTGTTGGTCTGTACCATGACTGTCCACATACCCCCTAATTTATTTCTTTTGGTCTTTGGCGGCCATTTCATGTTGGTGTATTTTTGGACTTCTTTTTCTTTGCATGAGCTATCATTTTCCAGATTTGTAGCATTAGAGCAGCAAAACATTACTTTGGCAGAAATTCTTTCTCCCTAGCTACAAGTGTTCACCTTTCTTGGTGTGGTGTCTGTTATATGCATTTTGGACAGTGTTTTACTGAGGATGCTGTTTGCTGGAGACCATTCAACTTCTCTGCATGGCCAGTATGTTAGTTTCTTGGTGGCAGCAGTTCTTTATTGATGATGGGGTGACACGATTTCTGGGTCTTAATGCAGCAACCACCCTTATTCCAAAGAGAACCTTCTTGCTCAAGGCAGCGTAGTTTCTTTTCAGAGAAGAGGCAGCAACTATTCATTTAGGGAAAGGACGGCACAAACAGAAAAAGAAAAAAGCCTCCCAGCAGAGAGCAATAAAGGATAGGAGCTGGTCCTCTAGGCAGAGAGAGAATTAAGGGACTGAGAAGATACTGATTTTAGTATTTCAAAAAATGCCAAAGCAGAGAAGAACAGGGCAGTAGAAAATTAGCCTATTGTTAATCATTCAAGGACGAGGAATAGTCTTGTGGTTCATTCATTAACTGTGTATCCAATACGCTCTTGTGAGCACATTTGTAAGCCTTCTCAAGGCAGGTTTCACAATTTAATGCCTCTAGTGTTGTTGTCTTGCTTCCATTCGTTGTGTGCATTTGTTAAAGTGTCAGGCTGCTAGGTTTAGGTTGTCTTTCATTGCACTCCCTTGCCTAGACTATATCAAAATACCTCAGATGGTTACTCTTGGAAATTTGCAGAATTTGGTGTGAATCCTTAAAAAACAAGAAAGGACAGGTATGTTTGATGGATTTGCTTCTGATGTAAATATTAAGACAAAATTTAGCTCTTGTAAGTCATGAATATAAATATCCTGATTTTGAAACTTTACTGTTACAACTAAATTCCCTGTAAAAAGAACATATCTGCTGCTGATATTACTGTTTATGACACAATTCGATGGTGCTCTGCTGAAATGTCCACTAGAAGGACTGTCAATTGTGAAATATTGAAATGTGATACCTTCATTTAACCATAGGACTGCTCACTCTATGTTAAGCATCACTGCTGCTAATTATAACATTCGAACCATGCTATTTCTGACTTGAAAGAATATCTTCATGGAAAGGGCATACCTCATTATGTAAAAGTCACTGCTTTTGATGAAAACCAGTTGGCAATCCTATATGAACAAATCCAATTATGGCTTTGCTTGTTATTAAGTTGTCTCTACCATGTGCAAACCAACCAATGGGATATTGAACTTCAATTTAAAATGCCATTTTTGCTTATATGATCACATGCCCCACAAAGGGAATTTGTTTTTGACTTTGATTTGATGAGCACACGATTATACTGAGAGGTGGGGGGGAGGGGAGGGTGTGAATCAGTATAATACAATCTTTTCAATTTAAAACTTAATCAACCACAATAAAAACAACCATGCAAGATCTAACAATTATGCAACACAAGAGGAACACACAATTTACGTGAAACCCTTATAGGATAAAACCACGGAAAAATATTGCTTTTATATAAATCTCTTTTTACAAAATTTTGTAGGCACCAATCTACTAGAGGCGCCAACCCCTAAGAAACTCCAATTTCACCAATTTGTAGGCACCAACCTCACCAATATGAGGCACCAATGTCGATATAATCTCCTTCAAAAATCTGATATAATCTTCCTTCAGTAATCTGCTATAATCTCTTTCAAAAATCTGCTATAGTCTCTTTCAGTAATCTGCTATAATTTCTTCTTGAATGATTAATCATATTCTCTTCATATACAAATTTGCTGGTGTATATATGATAAATCTTATAATTCTTCACACACTACACACACCTCCTTTGTCACAATTTTCAATCTTCCTTTATAACTTCATGAATGAGGGCAACTTTCCAAAGAGAGGCAACTTTTATTTATGTGAGTGCCTCTTCATAACAAATTCAAATGAAATTGCTGCTTTATTAATCCCATCGCTTCCCTTTCTATTATTTCCCACTTTAAAGAGAGGCGACTCTTTATTTGCAATCTTTTTAGTGATCGCTGCTTATTAAAACATGATAAAGGCTGCCTAAACTGATCACACCTCTTCATTAATTTCGGCCCATCTTTAATTAATCGCTGCTACTTAGTAATTTTTATTAAAGGAACCACTGTCTTTTTGTGAACATCATACCTTCATTTGGTTGATACATTATATTAATATATTAATTTGCTCTCCTTCATTTGGTCCATTATAAACTTAATTTAATTTTTATTTCCCAAGTGGGATGCCACTATAAGGGGGTTGGCTCCATAATTTATTTAATTTTTAAATCACAATGGCCAACATTAATAAATCTAATTTTAATTTAATTTCATTGCTGCCTTGTGAAGATAAAATCTGCCCTTGGAATATTGCGATTAGTGGCTTTTGGCCTTCATACGATTCGTCCATATGCCTTTGACATCAATGACAATATTGCCAACATGCTTGTCCATTTTTCTTCACACAGGCATGCATCTATATTAAGAAATTCAGGCTTTTTAAAACCCTTCGCTAATTTCTTAATAGTGGCGTGCAACTAACAAAATCAACTCATTTTTTTATACTTGAATTCTTGATATCACACATACAGGGGTATGCCTATAAGTGCAATCTGACATTTTCAAAACCCTTGAATAGATCCTCCTTTCCAACACATTTGGTTAAGGTTTTCAGACTTTGAACTGAACTTTTGTCTTCTGCAAACAACAATTCTTATGACGAGCACCCCTAATTTCGATGGCATTTATATACTTCTCCAAATAGGTCGATCCCCTCTAGAAGTCTCTTTTAAATCATTTAAATGATATTTAATATTTGCCTTTCACTTTAATAAATGCTTTAATACATGGGTGCTCAAAAATAATAATATTTAATGTACTTTAAGTGACCTTTTTGAGGGTCATGGCCCCATTGGACATAAAGTGAATTTAAAACTTTATAATTGCACTTTATAATTAATTATTAATAAAGTAATCACTTTACTAATAATTAAATAACATAACTCCACAAATAATCGTTATTTGTCAATTTCGTCTAAACCTAGGAGTTAAGCATTGTATCCACCGTGCATCCAACTGCCTTAATAAAAATAGTAAGGGTCCCTTTCTAACATCCACTAACTTGTAGTAAGTCCCTCAAAATAGAACTAGAAACCTCTAAATATCAATGCCTCAGAACATATGAAGGATCTGGAGAGATAAACACTTACAACTGCCACCTGAAGAGCTCCATAACGCCCAAATTGGACCCTCTAATCCACCACACTAACCTACAAGGGTCAACTGATAGGCTAATCCTTCGAACTCTAATACTCACGCAAATGGGGACATTACAGTCCGCCCTCCCTGAAATTGCTTGTCCCCAAGCAATCTCCACTGCAAAGAAACTCCACTCCTCAGAAGGCCCAAAAGAAGAACTGTGAAATGTCCCGCACAACTCCAGCTAACTCCTGTAGCACCAGCAACCACCACTGTGCAACGATATACGTCATACCAACTATTCAACTCATGTGCACAGCAAATGTGCAAAGAAACTCCACTCCTCGGAAGGCCCAAACAAAGAACTGTGAAATGTCCCGCACAACTCCAACTAACTCCTGTATCACCAACAACCACCACTGCGCAACGATATGCATCATACCAACTGTTCAATTCATGCGCACAAGAGATGTGCATCAGAAACCACTCGTATACATGTGAACCAAAAGTGAAACTGTAAGCAATCCACACCATGTACACACTGCAATACTCATCAATGAACTCTGACTGGAACCCTGATGCACAAGAAGGATCCCACCGCACACTGTAGAGTGTCCAACAACATATTCCTAGATCCCAAATCCAGAATAGAAGTCTACCATGTCTGAGATCCTCCGACTTCCTCTGCGCAAATCTGATCTCAACTTCACCATGTTGAAAATGGTGAAGCAACCCATCAGGACCCATCTAAACTATAGTGCCAATCCTGTCACCACCTGGATCCCAATACAATTTGAACTCACATCCATCTGTCATGTGGAGATAAGAACATCTGGAAGCATTTGCTACACCAAATCTCTCTCTATCCTCTGCTAGACCCTCGTGGATGTGATAACTAACCAAGCCATCATGCCTACTAACACCATAATCACCTTGTAACCATGTACCCGTATGAAATCTCTGTGACATAGAAGTAGCAAACCCTGTCGAATACATAACAACATGATGGATTACTGACTGTTGTCCCAGCAAGTAATCCCCCACAAACAACTGAGTCAAGTACTTGCAGTCACAAAATCCATCTTCTGAAGATGGTAACTCTCCATCCCACAATGGATGGTATAAACCCTAAGCCACTTCACACCGACGCATCATCAATTCCTTTGTCTGTGGACTAAAGGAGAAGTGATGAGCACTCCTCACTATGCAATCAAGATAAAGTGCTCCCACCTCTGTCAATGGTTGACCATCATAGTCCTGGGGAACACCCTCCTCGTCAGTCCCATCACTCTCGGCACTAGAATCAGAAGATGGCTCATGACTCGAATCCCGAATGGCTAATTGGGTAGGTGCATTGGTAACCCTCTCTACGAACCTAACAATAAAATCCCTATCATGAAGCAAACGGAGGTATTCTGATTTTATTGCCTCCAATGTGCTCCTGATAAACTGTAAACTGCGAATAGGACTACCAGTTGAGACCCCATATTGTCTCTCCTCAAGTTTTGCTCTCCAAAGAAGGTACTCCACAAACTTATTTGTGCAAACAACATGAGATAGCAATATATATGATAAATCAACATGATTCATTAACCTCCTTTGCAGTATTTCACCATGAATAACATCAACTGATTTTAGCATCAAATGAAACAACATCAAGTGAGATAGCATCATATTGAAAATAAGGTACAAGCATCAATAATTCATCTCCAAATTCCACACTATATTCACATTTACCCTATCTATTAACGGTAAATAGTAACTATGTAATTTGGGATGTAACATACTTCCCCCCTTGTGAATCATCGTCCCTGATGATCTTATAGCTTTTTAACTTAAAGTTAAAATCAAATAAAGTTTTACTTACAATTCTCAAAATATGTAAGATTTATCAACATTCATCCTATATAGCAATTTTGTCCTTCCTGGACCTTGCTTTGAGTGTGCTCACTATCACATAGGGAAACCCCATATGCCTTAAGCATACTTACTCTCCCAAAGAGTTTTAAAACACATACACATCCAATATATTATAGTAACTACACATAACACCTAACACAAAGTGATCGGAATTCATTGGTCCATGAATTTATCCTTAGTATAATCCAAATAGAAGAGGAATGTCGATGTATTGTACACTACATCGTGGGTCCAATCCTTTTCCTTTGGTATTTCTACTTTTAGACAACTCATAAACCGAGTCCATCCGCCACTTACACATTCATTATCCTTACCATAAAGTACATATTCTTGATTACCTGTCCATCTCAAGCATGACATTGCTCCTGGACACCTGTCAAATCCTAATATTGCTTCATACTTAAGCTTTGTATCATCAAGTTTCATTGATCACTTTGATCTATTTCTCTTTTTTGACATTTTATCAAGTCCATGGTTCACTCAATTTTAATCCTATTTCAGCTTAATTGAGTTTCCAATATTCTTTTCCAAATAATGGTCCAAACTTCAATGTTAGAAGTAAATCAAACAAGACTTATTCTACCATCTTTGCTTATTTGACTATATATAATAATATATTGCATATTCGATCAGTTGAATGTTTCGTAGTATGACCAAGGTTTACACAACCTTATCATTATTGCTAAATTGAGATAACCTCTCAGGATTACTAAGCCTCTACTTACCCTCAATATATTATTTAGGACCAAAAATCCTATAAGTCAAGTTTCCAAAAAGCGTTGGTTTCATTGAAGAGTTTGTCTATTAGAACATTATGTCAGTTCTACTAACATAGACAGATTGATCTATTCTCTTGTTCTACCACTTTTCCTCTGGAATCTCAAGAGAGTTTATATGTCCTACCAATGATGACATCTGGTCTTCATTTCCTGGTATTCTAGACATTATTTTGCCACATTCCATGCAGCCTCGTACTCTATCTTTTTCGAGATTATAGTAGTCTCTCATCCTGACAATTCCTGTTGTCACTCCGATGTCTTAACTCTGACATTAATTTTCCTATTCCATTCCCAATCCTTCAAAGTTTTAGGTACATAGGTTCTTTTATATCCAATAATAGTCTATTCTTTGACTGAAAGAAAACCTATTTTACGATCTCACACCATCATTAATTCCCATATAAGGTATATTGGAGTGTAGAGACACTTTCTTTTAATCATGAGAAACTAGATTTTCCTTTGCCAATCTCATAGGCAATGATCTTTCCTTATGATGACCAAATTATCCGCTTATCCTTTTCTAAGGCAGCAATGGCAATATCATTTGATTCTTTTAATCAAATAATCATAAGGTAGGTCATAATCCTTGACCTTTATCTTTTACCAAAGTCCCAATACCTTTTTCCTTGTGGTCATAAAATGTATGACTTAATTGTCATTATGACTTGCGAAGAAGTCATTAATCTTTCAACATTTTTTTGTTGGGTGGGGTACATAACTCAAGTTAATCCATTTTTTTCCTTCCCCCCTTAGTGTTTCCACAACTTTCGATCTTCTTCAAAGTTGAACTTTTAGTAAACACTTGCTTCTTTGAAAGAATTTTGTCATTCTTTGTTGTTGACTTTCCATTGCCTTTTCTTGCCTCAATTGTATACTTTTAATTATACTTTTTCCAAAGTTAGATTCTTCACTGTTTTCTATCTCATAGATTCAGCATTTTGGATCATCCAGTAGGAGATCTAATGAATAATCAGCAACTTTAGAAGTTTAAGAGGCACTCCACTAATTCAATTCTCTTTCTGACATCCTTTTTGTGGGGAATATTTCATGTTCACAAGCCTCTTTGTTGATGTATTTCCATCTTAGAACGTTGTTTCCCTTTGCAACTTCTGTTGTTCTGACACATAGTACTTATTGTATTCCATTTCCTTTTGGAACCTCTAAACAAATGTTGACTTTCACAAACATGTTGGTGAGTTCAGCTTACATTCCCGCCAATATATGTACTATCCAATCTTCTGATTAGACCATCCTGACTTACCAATTTAAGTTTCTTTCTTATATTCACTCTTTTTCAAGTGACTTATTTCCACTACTTGGAATCCTATTCTCTTCAAATCTCAAGAAATACCAAGTTGTTTGGTCTCTTTTCCTTATCTTAATCAAACTCCAATAATCTCATTGATTTTGGTTGGTGGAATCATGCCCACATTGTTGATTACTTTGTTTCTGACCATCCTGGTCCTTTCTCTTTTTCCTCGGTACTAACTCTTTTCTTGCTAGATCCTGTCTCGATACTAACTCCCGTGGATACTTCCTTCATTGACTTTCTACTTCAATCTAATTTTGCCAACTTTGCGTACGCATAGATTCATTTTGTTTTTACCAAATCCAAAAGTTCCCGACTCTTAGCAACTACAATTTGCAACTATAAAAGGTTATCTCATTCCTTCTCATTCCCTTAGAGACATAAAACTATTCCATTGGATAAAGGTATATACTGGTTATTCTTCCTAACCTTTCTACATAACCTGATTGCATAATCTTCCGCAATCCTAGGTATTATCCACAGTTGTTGATTTAGGAGTTCCTAACTCCAGGGATAACTCTTAACTCATCCCAACTTACATAAGTTACTAGGGCTCTCATATTCCTTTTCACTTCACTAAGTTCTTTTCTCTTGCCGTTGTGGCATAAGAACTTTTCAACTATTATCTCCTGATAAGGTTTACGCATTGTTGCGTAATGAGCTCATTGGTTTCATTGTAGAACCTGGTAGCTCTGATACCATATGTAATGACCTATCCCTTGCGTAAATTAAAACTTCCATAATTTACATCCTACAAGTAAACGTGTTAACATGTTATTGCAAATAAAAATTTTCCTTTCTTTATTGATAAAACATGAACAAGTTGCCATATTAATTTACAATAAAGATTCCATTTCCATATGATAACTTCACAAGTACATGAAACAAGAATACATACCTTACTAACTTAGCTCCAATGAGCTTTAGAACAAATAGTAGTAAGAAGGTCCAAGTTCCTTTCCTTTCAAATCTTGGTGCATCGGCCGCTTGCTAAGGAGGAGAAACATCACTCGGGCGCTTTTCCACCAACCACGGACTTATAATGCGGTCCCCCGCACATCCATTATTCAATGGATGGCCCTCCCTTCGTCGAAGAGATTGGTAGGGTATCCTTTAACAATTACCAACTAAGCATAGTGTTGTGTCCTACACAACTAGAACCTTGCTATTTCACAATCTCGAACTAGTACAAGGATCACAATGAACTGACAGTGTAGTCTCAACTATCTCACACCTAAGTGGATGTCATACATTTCACTACTTTGGCCAAAGTATTATCATTCAGCACTTTGAATGAAGATCATCTATCATACACACTACTTAGGGCCGATTTGACTTAAGGCTATCTTACACTACGCGTAGACTATGTCCTTCAATGGATATTCAGTCATCCCAGACTACCCACTACAAACTATCTACTTAGAAACGAATTAGTGTACAAGTGTCTTGTTTCATAACTCCTAATTAGGAAATCTTTATCCTAAGAGTGTTTAGCTTGTCTCAATTAACCTAATAACTTAAGCTTAAGACCATACTTGGTTCTGTCTTCATTTTGATCCTAGTAGGTAATAAATACTTCTACCTATTCTCCATATACAGAGATCATACACAAAATGCAATATTCATTCAAAATGCACATAAATCCTTCCCTTTTTATCTTTTTCCATTATTTCCTTTTAATGCAAGATAAGTAAACTAATCCCTTAAGCTTTTTACACATATAATCCCCTTTAAATAATTCCTTTATCATTGAATCCCTTACACATTTTCTCCTTCAATGCATTGCTTATGGATGTTCAACAAAATAGTACTATCCTACTAGAGCTATTTGAAAACGGCAATCACAAGACCAAAGAAAACAGCACTTCAAGTAAAAGTTATAAACTAAGAGGATTCATGCCTGATTTCAAAACTTCTCCTTCCACAGTTGCTCTTCTAGACTCTCCTTCAAACAAGCTTCCATAATTTCAAACTGAAATTGGCTTCTTTATGCAAGTATTTCACTCTATAGTGAACTCCCAAGTCTCTTCTCTCAAATAAGACTCCTCTACTAAATTCTTTCTCAACTATGTCTCACAATAATCTCACTCTCAGCTCAAAATGGGATAATCACTGTAACTGGTAATTGCTGGTAAATTTCACTGTATTTTCAACTCGGCAATACAGAAAAATACAAACAAAACAGAGAATGGATGTGGGAGCTCAATGAAAATGATAAACTCGGATTGCACAATGTTATGTTACAATGAATGGCAAGGCGTCTATATATAGGCCTGAAATGCAACGAATTCCACTAATGGAGGCATGTGGATTGACAACAAAGTGCCCAGAAACATTCAAAATGATACTTGGCAGGTTTTTAAACCCTGAATCATCAAAAATAAGAGTGAATCAACCCTATTTGAGCCAACATTTCAAGACTTTTTCAACTTAGAAAAGAGAAAACGCCACTTACAGGAAAGCATCCAGTTTTGGCGCACAAGAGAGAATGAATCACCATTGTTGTGAACTGGTCAAGATTCAACTTGCAACACCTCATTCCCTTCAACTGGCGTCGCCTCCCTTCCAGTTCTTTGAATTCTTCTTCCAAAAATCCATGCGTTTCATCTCCACGCCATTTCACAGGAATGAGCTTCCTCAAAAATATTTTGCTCTTTTTCAAATGTTTCCTCATAAATATTTCGATTTCACTTTAGCTTATGTTTCAAAAAAAAGCTCGATTCACTTTATTGAGATTTATTATTTTCTCAATAGTCAAGAGACCAATTTATTTCTCCATAGTCCACTTTATAATATTTACCCTAAGTAAAAGATTTAAATCTTTTAATTTTTCACTTCAGAGTTTTAAAATATTTTGAACTTAGGAAATAAGTTAATTTTAGAAAATAATTTAATTTCCACAAAATAAATACAATATAATTTCATTATAAAATATTTTATTATATAAATATTATTATAGTCTTAAATATATTATATATATATATATATATATATTTAAATACCCGAGTATTTATTAATATATATATATATATATATTTTTTAATATAACTATAACAATATTATATATAATCCATAATATATAATTTCATATATATTTATATATTTAACAACTATATAAAAATATCGTGAGCCAGTCAACAACCCGATATATAAATATATACATTTTTATGTAAAGTTGTCAGGCAATAATAATATTGTATTATTAATATCCACAAATAATAGGTAGCGTGTGTATATATATACACATATATACTCATATATACCTCAGTGTACATACTATATACCTATATATACACACCCACTTAACCTATTCACTTATGTCCATTCGCGTTATCCTCACACTGATCATAATACTTTAAGTTTGGTAAACAAACAATCATCACTCACAAGCACAAAGAAGTAAACCAGACTCCTAAAGCCTATGGATGACTTATCAAGACCAACTTATCTAACTTGGCTTACTTAGTCTAAGGAACGTGTGTGTGTATGCTCAAATGGTTCTCGTTATTGTTTACTCGACCAAGCTCCTCTCCCGAGTGATGTTTCTCCTCTACTTGGAGGAATGGTCCTCATACCTACATCCACCGTCATAAACTCACGATAATCAAATGCTCACAACAATAGCAATATATATGATAAATCAACATGATTCATTAACCTCCTTTGCAGTATTTCACCATGAATAACATCAACTGATTTTAGCATCAAATAAAACAACATCAGGTGAGATAACATCATATTGAAAACAAGGTACAAGCATCAATAATTCATCTCCAGATTCCACACTATATTCACATTTACCCTATCTATTAACGATAAATAGTAATTGCATAATTTGGGATGTAACAGGAGCAATCATTTTGTCATTAACCTTAAGTTGCCCTACCAAATGATGAGGACCCTGGAACTTATCACTCCCACACAAATTCTCTGATTTATAATTTGCACTATGATATGAGGTTGAATCATCATTGCTCACTATATGATAAGCAACATCATGTATGCTATCAACTTTGCACACAATATCGTCAAAGGTACTACTACTATGTACCTTATAGGATGGCTCATAAGACAGTGTAGGAGCTGTTGTTTTGACAATATCCTCACACACTTCTTCTTCCATAGTAACTGCATTTCCATCCGAAGAACGATCTTGGGATTCATGGCCAATAGATGGATTTTTTGATTTGTTCTCCATGGTCTGATTTGAGACTTGTGGTGTCATGAATCCTCCTCACACAATGCATCAATAATACCCAAACCTTGAGTATTTTCCTTTGACCACTCCATGGAACCATCATTCTCATGTGAAATAGTTGTTGTCTCGTGCTGATGCAAAGGAACCTCACTGCTGTCATGAAAATCAGAACTGTTGTCAGTGCCGATAACAACTTCTCGCATGCTGTGAGTATCATTCTGGGGCTCCACCATACTATTTTCATGTTGTAAAATTTCCTTATCAACAACTCGTCCCACCATCCCCTACCGTCCCTGTTCCAGAAACTTGGGGTAACACTAATTATTTTGGATCAAGATACCAAGTTTCTTCACCATTTTTGGCTCTCTATGGAAGAAGTTGGGCACGTAGCACAATTATAGTTTTGCATCTCATTCACAAATGGATAGACAAAAAGGTTTTCAATCGAAGTCTTGGCAACTTTCTTAGATATTTGGTACAAGAGAAGCCTGCACAGTGGGACTCCATGTTCACAGAAGCAAGGTTTGCATACAATAATTCAATGAACAATGGGACTTTGTGTTCATGGAAGCAAAGTTTGCATACAATAATTCAATGACCAAGTCCACAAGAATGACACTGTTGCAAGTGGTGTATGAAATGTCACCACAATGTCCTAGATCTGTTGAATGCAAACAATAGTAAGCACATAAAACTAAGGACCTCATGCAACACATTAAGGAATTACATCTACAAGTCTAGTAGTAGCTAGCAAAGAGATGCATAAAGTACAAGTTCTGTTCAAATGAGCATAGAAAGGAGAAAGCTTACTCAAAAGGGGGCAATTAGACATTGCACATCTTAGGAAAGAGCAATTCCCTAAGGGAACTTCTCACAAATTGAAGCCCAAGAAAATAGGTACATATTGATTCTGTGCAAATTTTCATAAAATGCATATGAGATCAACCTGTCAAAAGGTTTGGTTATTTCTCTAATATTCAATATCTATGATTTGTATTCCTACCATGCACCAAGTGGATCAAATCCCACACAACCAAATGGGACACTAGATTGGAGAAAGTAGATGCTTGAAAAGTAAAAAAAAGAAATTGTACATATATTGGATTTGTACACTAGCAAGAAAACCCGACAAAGCAAGCATAAAGTATATTTTGTCCACTATAAGGGGAAAGGACCTAAGAAGGACTCATGGATTTCTAAAGTAGAAGTAGATTTACTTGGGTGACTGAATTAGTCTTCTGAATGGTCCAAAATATGAGCACTATGCTCACAATCTTTTCACCTAGGGTGTATGACATAGTAGCATCCTAGGGATCGAGCGATCTTACATCACCCAAAAATATTTCTTGTTTTGATTTGGTTTTCCATGCATGAGATTAGCTTGCATCTGCTTGTGTATTTTGATGGTTAGTTTGTGTGTTTGTTT